>MU912040.1:0-63827 GCA_036418165.1 Cooperia oncophora
CGCCAGAAAGAGAGATTTTTTCTGGCCGGCTAGATTGCGTGGCTTGAACCGGGATCCTCTGCTTATGGCGGAAGTCACCCCCCGTCAGCCGTATGGCGAACACTATCGCTATTAGTTAATAAGGAAGAACGCGTTTTTACTCGAACATGATCTCCACCCTGGTTGCCTTAACGATTCTTCAATTGCATGGTGGCAGCACCGGCTATGTGTGAAATGGTGGTGCCAGTACAACCCCTCGCCCCTTCTCAAGGGGAGGGGGTCTGTTACTCCTTCCCCACCTGCGGTCAGGCCAGATAGGTGTGGGGAAGAGGGGTGGCGTCTCGGTGCGGCGCCACCCTCTTCCCAAACACCTTATCTACCACTTTTGCTCACATTTCCTACGTTTTATCTACCCCCCAGGATTTTCCTGGGCGGAGAGGGGGGAAGCAGGCACAGCATTCGATGCGGGTGATTTTGGTGAAGCCGGCTACGAACCCCCCCGTTTTTTTGCGGGGTTCGGTTACGACCGCCACCCCCATACCTAAAGCTTATGCGTAAGCTTCTATCCCCCCCCCCTCCCGACGGGAGGAAGGAACTTTCATAAGTTTATGCCATAGAGTAAGCCGCGAAAAAATGGAAAACAGTAAACAATCCTGAGTTGAGGCCCCCTCGCTTTTGCCTCATTCTATCCTAAATTCAGATAAAGAGAATAGACAAGAACAGGACCTAACATAGGAGAATCGGAGAAAATGGCCACCGTGCTAACTTGAAACTGGTCTATCCGCAGCTGTTACATGACTTTACAGATGCGAGCAAATTTGGGTAAGGTATTTACAGGGGTGGCCTCATCCAAGTGAACTTGGCTAGCGGTCAAGCGAGCAGTTGAGTAAACAAACTACATTTACCAACACACAACTAACTATATAAACAGCAAACAAGAGCAATTAAATGCACTTAACGCAGGAAACAAAGAAAGAAAACAATTAAGTTAAACATTGAACAAACGAGCCAAAGCAGTCGTCGAAATCAGCTGTTGTCGAGCATCAATCAGCGTATCGCGGGGAAGGCATTCTGGCAGGACCAGCCATGTGGAAGCGAGTTTTCAAGGAGCAATTGGGGTGTCTTTGAATTAGGACCATAACTTCCTCACAAAAGCGGACCTGGTTAAGCGAGAGGAGACAGTCTTCGTGTAGCGGAAGGTTTCGCGCTTCTTAAAAGTAACTGGAAACGTTACGAAGGTGCCGGCCAAAAAATCCCCGAAGAAATCTGGCCATGAGGAATTTCGTTGGGATCAATTTCAACTGAACAGGTTCAAAATCAATGTAGTTTTTTTATAACTCAACATTTCACAAATCTGAGAAACGGTTTCCGAGTGTTGAAAAATTTCTGCTTCTCTAAAACTCCTGGAACTGTTTTGGAGTTCTCGGGCTCAACTGATATCGTCGCGATGAGGGATTTCTTGAGAACACTCCCAGCTGCGCTGAAAAACCCGCTTTCCTGTGTACCCTTTCAAGTGCCGTGTTCGAAGTACCAGGAACGCATGAAAAAACGTATTCTGTGGTGGAGCGAGCAGAAATATGTTCGTTTAGCAGCCGACCCACCTGACTTTGGATGCCGCGCCGCACATGAGGCCGCGCCGAAGTGTTTGGGCAATTAAACTGTAGCGTAATGTCTGTCGCAGTCTGCGAGGCAATGTGTCTATAAGGCTTCAGGGAGGTCCATGGCGAGCCTGCTGCCACTTTGTTTACAGTGTTTCCGCTGCGTATGCCCATGGAAACCGCCCCATGTCTGGAGAACGCTGCCAGATTTCGTTCTCCGCCAATTTGCTGACTCTCCGATTAAAGGAGCCCAACTGCCTGGACAATGTTATACGACACGATATGGTAGTCCTGTCGTTTGCGAAAGAGAAACAAGTTGGCTCAGCGCCCAAGCGGTCGCACGCGGACAGCCCATATTCATGGACACCTGGCAAGAGTTTGAGTTGGTCACTGTATAGTCACAACGCGACTTACGATATAATGTCGACTTATTAATATTCTGTAGTTTATTTCGGATTAGGTTTGCTGAATGAAAAGTTTATGACTATTTTTGCATATCCTGAGTTCTCTTACAAAGCAAGTTTCGCTGTACGGTATCAGTCACATTGCCAATTTGCGCTGCCTTCGTTTACTGCGAGTAAAGCTACGCAGACGTAGAACATGAGCTGCTGCGACGCAAGATTTTGCACCACTTTTACACCACTGCGTTACCGTATACCCTCAGCTCACGCCTAATTTTAAATAATGTGCGGGTGCTTTTTCTTTTCCTGTACCTCCATTTGCTCTGTTTACCGCCTTTTTCACTCGCCACCATTTTCGGAAATTTTCGATAAACGAATAATGAAACAAGCCACAGATAAGATTTAAGTAAATAATCCAATAGCACTACGAAGAATGAAATAAGGTCGAACTAAAGAAAATGGAACCGTGGAATAAAAGGACGTTAACTCAAGTAAGGTATAGATATGGAGCGACTCATAAGGAAGCTCTGCAGGTCGAGGAACGCCTCTCGACGTGACAACTACACCATCTAGATATATTTTACAAGCTGATCAGTACTACCCTTACTGAAGAGCTGAGCCAAGTCAAAGGTCCATCTACAGAACATTCCTTGCCTAATGGACTGCCACCTTTTCGTGTTCAAACGGCTCGAACTTACTTCTGAAAGCATACTTCTCAGTCGAATTCTGAATTTTGCTCCAGGCGTCTTCGAAAAATTGCGTTATGGTTTTAATGAGCTTGGTGGTGAGGCTGGCGTGGAGTGGACTCAAGGATTTCCTAGCAGATAAGACTTAACTCTTGGCACGAATTCAGCTTTTCTGCCGCAGTTTTCCGACGTTCTCGCAGAAAAAAGAAATAGTTTATGACGGTGCAATAAGATTTCATAAAGCTTTTGCCCGAGTGAAAAGGTGTGACATTTTGTCGAGGTTTCACACGTCCCTTAGGAGACATAATTCTCATCATAATCTAAGAGCTTAACTTTCATTTAAAAAATTAACTGCTTCACTGTTTTGGCCGTTATTGCTCCGGCAATAACAGCCAAACTGTGGACTCGTCCCTTTCTGACCACTCCTATCCAGACCGACTAGTCCTGACTGCATTTGGTTCTAATAATCAGAAAAAATGATGCAAATGCCAACACGCCGAGGAAAGACTATCGCTCTCCAAAAGACCGCACTTCTGAAAGTTTTTTTTCGGTTCCAAGATGTGCTCGATGAACGAGCCTGCTCGAAAGAGCCAAGGGACCGTTGCCCATCTATGATGACACTTTGTGATATGTGGATATCTGCCAAACTCACAAAGTTTAGTGGAAATTGTATTGTCTTCGCCGGTTGAACATGAATATCATGGTCGTTTAATGCAGGAATGCCTGAAGCGCGCACTCTGGTCCTAGCCTTCATTCAAGTGGTGGTCCTCAATATGATGCCCTTGTTGAATGAGCAGTGATATTCTATCACAAAATGCTTGCGGCAGTCTTCCTATCCTTGGATTACCCATACCACGTGTGATCTGAGCGCCTACGTTTTTCACCTCAAAAAAGACACTTATAAAACTCCTCACATTAGTTCGGCAAGTCATCTCGCAAACCTTCGCCGAGCAAAATTGATAAGCGTTCTCAAATGCGAGTACATGTGATGTATAATTTATTGCAAAGGACCAGCTGACCTTTCCTAGTCACATCACAAAACACTCCGAAAATTATTAAAATTAGGCGTGCTGAGGAGTACGGTACGCAAAGTGGTGTGAAAGTGGTGTAAAATTGCGTCGCAGCAGTTCATTCCTACGTCTCGAGGTGCCCTCGGGGAAGGGGGGGGAGTATATAGCCAATGTGAAACGGGAGAATTTCCTAGATTTTCCCCAACATTCTACCACTTTTATCCGGAATCTCCCGAAAATGTCCCTGCTTTTACCCAAAAATTTTGTTATAGAGCAAGGCGGGGGAGAGGGGGAAGTGGGGAGGTAAATAGTACACATGAAACCAGGAAAAATCACAGTCAGCAACCGACAATCGGGAAAATTGCGACATCCAACCATATATTACTACCCCACTTCAACTGATACTACTTCAACTGATACGACCTTTTCTACGGAAGCAGATTTGGTTGAAAGTTGGGTCCCAGGGAAAGTTTGACCTCCCGATTACGAATATCACATCCACTTGGCCTGAAACCGCCTGGCGCCCGCGCCACAGGAGCTGGCGCCAAATTACCCTGGTTCACCAAATCTACTGAAAACTTGTATACGGAGGTTATCTGACACCTTGATTACTAATATCACGCTCATTTTTGGCGCTGATGGGAGACGCTGCGATTACATGGGCTTGCTAAGGCTGAGTCTGACCTGTAGAAAATGACTCATTCTCCTAAGCTCAGCCTTAAAAAGAGCTAAATGGCGTTGGCGTAAAAATAAATGTCATAATCGTGATCAGGACATCAAATAAACCCACTTTGCAAGTTTACACCGAATTAGGGGTGAAAGGTGGCGACGTCAAACTGGCGCCAATTGGCGTCAATTAGGTGCCAAAACGACTGCTATATTCATGATCAGGACACCGAATTACCTCTGCGCAGAGTTTCAGCAAAAGAAATTGGGGCCTGTCACTGACTTTTGGGGCAGTAATAGTTGAATAGTGCCAACATTTCTTCCCAACGCGGCAAATTTCTGTTAAAGCCACATACTACCCCCTTTCCCAACAACGACTAAATACGACCCCCCCCCAATCCCCCAGCCGACTTACGACCCTCTATGAGTTTACGCAACGATGCTGAATCCTGTCTTCATTTCAACTCTCTACGCGTCGCTGTTGAACAGGATTGCCGACGCAAACAACCATTTGGAAACGCACCTTAAGTTTGACAGGAATACAGCACTGAGACATCCCTCTAATTCACTTAAAGAATTGGAGTCGGGATCTAATTTGACGTAGGTTGGATCCCAGCAACCATGAGTATGATGTGACAACGGCACATTGCTCTTTGTTTCTCATCGCGCCTGCGCTTAGCCGACCAACCCAATTGGTGGCAAGGAGGGAGGGGAGCTAAATCTCCCTTCCTCTTGCCACTAGTTGCGTTCATCAGTTCTATAAGCTGTGCCGCCAGCCCTAAGGGACCCGGGAGTTCCGAACCACATTTCAGTTTTTCGTGGGCAATGAGCTTCTGAGTTGTCGGTGAGGTACGGTAGAAGCTGTAAACTGATAAGTTATCGGCTTTCGCTACAGGCAGGGTGTGACCCTCCTACTATCGTCAATTGCTTGATCGCATCATTTACATTTTTTTTGTAGTGCTCGACCCCACATCTCGTGAGATTTCCTGAAAATGGCACTCCTATAAGGATAGACCTGATTTAGCCCTATAGCTCTAGACTCGCTGGATTAGCACTATCTAGCTCACCTTGTTTGGTACAAATTTCCCGTTGAACAAAACATTCAGTGACACATCTGATGTTCCTCCACCTAAAACTTCCAGGATCGAGCACTGAAGTATAAAGCGTTCTTTGGTTGGGGATTGTCTGTCATTTTGGACATCAATCGCTCTCAAAATCAGAGAAAGAACTTCAATACTTATCAGTATACAGGGGGGTCAAAAAAAAGACATTTCGACCGAGTCACATATCAGCAAAGTTTTCGCAGCCCAGACAGAAGACTGGATATGAGTACCAGGGCGGAAGATACCCAAGATGTCTCCTATAAGCAGGAGCTGGCTCTCGCCCATCACCTTCATGTACACCAAACTATGAAGTCATCTCCAGCCGCAACCTGACTGGAGAAGACCTTCGGAGTTCATGTCACCTCCGAACAGCTGCGTAACTTCTACTATGGATTCACCCATAGATAGCTACCTGAAGATTAGTACTCCCGAGCTGGAAGACCTCCATCATCGAGCGGCTCCGTCAACGTCACTACGGTCTAGGACATCATCTTCACCTCAGTCGCCAAGGCGCCAGTCGATGGTGAGGACCGGACGTACCTGGAATGGTGAGACCGATATTTTCTTCGTGGGCCCCGGACTAAAGGTGAGCGCTGGCGGTTACATTGGGCAACTCGTGAAGAATATCCCCATACAAGTCGTTACTCGTACCTTCTTGGGAGCTTTGTACTGCTACAGGAATACTGCTACAGGATTAGGCGACACCACATGGAATCGGAGGGCGTTGGAAAAAGTCTCGCCCACTCGAATAGAAGGGTGTTGAGTACCTGAAGAAAATGGAATATCTAAGCAGGTAAACTGACCTAAACCCCCTCGATTACCTGGCTCGGGCGGAGTTCAATAGGGTGATATACAGTGGCGGAGAAACCAACGATCTCGCTGAACTCACGCACCCACTGACGGTCGCGTGGCAGAATCTCTTGATGGTGCTCCTCCAGAAGGCTGTGGTGGAATATCGTGATAGTATTTGATATGCTCATACGGTGGTAGAAATGTCCGATAATAGTTTAATAAAGTGTAACCTATAGCGCCTTGAAAGTCGAGAAAGAAAAAAGTCTTTTTTTTGCCTCCCCCCCCTGTATATAGGAGAGCGCATAAAGGCTATGTGCATCGCCTTAATGACCTAGTGGGATTCCAGTCGCTTATGAAATCCATTCACAATAAGGTCCATGTATTCTTTCAGGTATCCTTCAAGACTTATTCCTTCCGACAATTACCAATTCTCCATTGGACCTCCCCTCTTACCTATAAAAATGAGTTGGCGTATTCATCATGGCAAACTTGAGTAAGCAGAATGAAAGAACTCAGAAACAGAACTCTAATCGGATAATGTAAAGGCAAGTAGCCTCCCGATATTTGCTTCACTCATTTTGACTTTCTTCAAGAGCTACTACGATGTAGGTCAGAAGTGGGACTAGGGTACAGCATCGTTGTGCGAAACCCATAGGGGGGGGGTGTTGTACTTGGCCGCTGGGGAGGAGGAGGTCGTAATCTCAAGGGTCACTCAGAGCCGGGCAATGCTTCGACATTTCAGTTGATAGTGAGAGGAGCTTTGGAAGTTAAGATGTTAAAAAAAATGAAAATTATTATGGGTGTGTTCTTTACAGGTCGAGCTGCTACGTTCAACAGCCCTCTTTTCATGCAAAATCCCCAAAATGGGTTCGTACTTGGCCGCGGGATACATGGGGAGTAGCGCAAGAGTAGGCTCGCTAGGCAACAAACAGTACAAAAGTGTCATTGCTAAGTTTGATGGAAGGACCGGAAAACTGCAGAAGACCCGGATGTAAACAGGACCACAAAATAATAAAAAAAATTTATTAGCAATATAGTTAAGAATATCAAAAATAAATGAATAAATAAGTAAATATCAGTTAATAGCACGAGCTCGTAAGTACGTAGATGACTAAATAATACGTCTCAAACAGACTCGTGCGTATAATCCTTTCCAAACCCTAAACAAACATCTGCTTCATGGATAAAAGCACTTGAAATCACAATTTACACCTTTCCACCACCTCTGCATAGGAGCGTAATGCACGGCGCACACTCGGACCAAATCGATCAGTGATAGCCGAGCTCCTCTTTACTCATTTGAAGGGAAATATGTGTTTTGGAGCACACTGAGGTTTTCGAAGGTGTATTCTCACAATGGCACAGGGGAGTCGATTTTTCGGGTGGCCAGAGGTACGCGTTGTGAACCTCATCTAAAATATCTCCTGAACTAGTGGGTCTTCAAAAAAAAACTGTAAAGCTTATTGGAAAGAGAAAAGATAGGGCAATTTCAGGATTATTTCAATCCTGATGAAATTGCGTTTGAACGAAGCAATCCTCGCGTGGAGCATGGAAACCAGCTCACGATTTACCCCCAGCCTATCCAAAACCCATCCGGAATATTTCACCAACGGGGGATTATTCAGTTTGCAACTAGGTAGAATACACAACAGTAGAAACTTTGCCGTTGCATGCTGCTCATCAATCCTCAAAAGCTCCGCACCTAAAAGAGATATAAGCTCCTGAAAGACCCCAGGACGCTGACTTTCGAGTTACCGCGCTCTAATGACGTCTTTGCAGCGAAAGCAGTCGCAGCTTTGCGATCGATATTAGCCAAGTATAGAACGATTTACTGCCTAATGGTTATCCTTTTTTTCATTTGGCTCCGCATTTTTTTTTGCACTTTTCATGTTTCGCTTTGTTGTGTCGTTCATGTTTTTATGATTTCCCCGTCACCATTCATTGAATGCACTTCTGGGGCCTGACATGCTGACCTTGGGCTATTTTTTCACCAATTTATCTTAACAATGATCACCATTAGTCGCTGTTTCGATTGTCATTATCACGTAGTCAGTGAATCAACTGCAGCGCGTCACGTAGCTAATCCCTGCTATTTACTTCTGGGGAGAGCCTTCATATTCCAGTGCTTCCAATAGCTTTCTTCCCACCGGATTTTCTATGGAGCGGTGTAATACCGAAATGGTGAGTGCGGGAGGACCTTCGTGTGCATGCATTTTGGTGCGGTGCTTTGAGAGACTGTTGTCCGGATACGAAGCTGGATTGTGTAGGGCCCTGCAATGTTCATCCAGTCGTTTGTAGAGTGGCCTCTTTTTCTCTCCAATGTGCTTTTGCCCGCATCCCCGGCATGTTATCAAATATACCGTTCCCCTATGTTGACATATTTTTCTATCATTGCAGTATGAGCAGCTTCCTCGTCCACATTTTTCTTCATAAGGCCTGGAAAGGGTAGTGAGTAGTCTTTTAAGAATTGGTGGTGGACGGAATATGAGACGTATGGGGAGTGGTGAGACTTTAACATGATAACATGCCAGGGATGCAGGCAAAAGTACATTCGAGAGACAAAGAGTCCACTCTACAAACGACTACATGAACATCGCAGGGCCCTACACAATCCAGCTTCGAATCCGGACAACAGTTTCTCAAAGCACCGCACCAAAATGCATGCACACGAAGGTCCTCCCGCACTCACCATCACAAAATTACACCGCTCCATAGAAAATCCGGTGGGAAGAAAGCTATTGGAAGCAGTGGAATAAGAAGGCTCTCCCCAGAAATAAATAGCAGGGATTAGCTACGTGACGCGCTGCAGTTGATTCACTGACTACGTGGTAATGGTGGAGCGGTCAGTGATATCATATGCAGAAGCGCTCACTAGGCATCCTGACTCTTTAAGGAGGGTAACGGGTAGGGTCACAGTCACCACTAGAACGCGCAGCGTTCGCAAGGAGCATCGGCGACATATGTACTACTGGAAGCAGCAGACCAGGTCAGAGTCCAGAACGGAGGCACCAGTGGAGGCAAGGTTCAGGAATCGGGTGCAGGTGGCTAAATATAGTATTTCAGATCGCTGAAAAAGGTGCTAGGCACCGAAATATTTGAAGAAGTAGGAGTTCAAACAAAAAAATTTTTGAAGAAAATCTTAAGATTCCTGTCATAGCTGTTCTTCACTGGACTGAGTCAGCACGAAGAGCATATTCCCAGGCCACCGGGATGGGTTCTCAGTAATACGGTTTCCAGACAGACCAATTTTTGGATGAGTGCATTCACTAAAATCGGAACGTGAATATATAATAAAAGCTGGTCCTAGGCTTGATTATTAATATTGAATGAAAAAGGTAACTTTCTTTTTCAGCAGTCGCCGGGTGGCACGTCGTTGCGCTCCATTCGAAATTTCCAAACAATAACTACTGCCTTTGATGTTCTGCAGATAACGGCCTGTACTACCGTTTGGACTAGTCCTGCCCTCACGAATCTAATCAGAATCCCGTGCACACCCTTTGTAAAGAAAGCAATAACTACAAGTGCAGTGATTGCTGCATTGCAGCTCCAGTGTTTAATTAGGTAAATTGTGACTGGAGTGACTGGATTGCACGATTTTAGTGGATCGTTGTTCGCAAGTGGAGATATAGTCCACATTCAGGAGGCTGGATACAGCACACATGGACGCTAAGCAGGAGGGGATTCGTAAATGCAGGGTCCGTGAGCACCGAACACCGCAAAAGTCATTGATGTTTTGGTGGATTCGACTAATGTTTCTATGCTTTCGAGGATCGGTGTGGGGATTAAAACAAAACATTAAATTTATTAAGTGGCAATATTAGTTGTTCGCGTAAACTGTTAACTACGTAGACGACTAAATAAAATATAACAAAGATTCGTGGGTACCTACTTTTCCAAACCTTAAGAAAACATCAGCCTGCATGGACAAAAACTACTTAGAGCTCACACCTTTCCACCACTTTCGCGTGGTAATGCAATGCACTGTGCACGCAAACCAAATCGATCAATGATAACCATTTATCTTTACTCAGATCAGCGGAAATATGTGCTTTGAAAGCATATTGAGGCTTGTTAAATAAGTCTCCTACAATGCAGGACAGGAGCCAAGCTTTTAAAGGCAATTCCCGCGACCACACTTCATAGGTAATACAGTTCAAAAGAGAATTGCTCCGTGATTGCTGACTTATTGAAGAGAAGGAACCACGAAAAAGCGCCCCCAATAAGACCCTCTTTATTTCAATTGATCATGATCACCGGACGAGTTTAAGGTGTCAAAAACGACTGTCGATTCAAAAAGCGGCGATACACTGATAAGAGACGAGAGAGGCCAGAAAGTGACGGGCGAGAGAGCGCAATGGCAATGTCACAACGACACGGTCACCGGTGGCCGGCATGGGCAAATCGGGCACCAATGGGCCTAAAGCATGTGTGTTGTGCGTTCTGCTTGCTGTTTTTCAATATTCAAAAACAGCATATCCTCTACTGTTGCTTGCTTGATCATATGCACGTTCATGAGGTTCTAGCCTTACTTTATCGCGGAACGTGCCTTTAAGTGACTCAGAATTTCACCCATTGAAAACCCGTCTTAAAAATCTTCTGGACTAGCGAGCCTTTCTTACAAAGCGCAAATCCTGCGCTCCGGAAGATGTTTTTGATATCGCAAGAGCAAGAGATTGCGATTGGAAGAAGTTGCTTCCATTCGGCCCTGCTTCTGGAAATTCATCATCCTCAGGAGAAGCCCTACGATTTCCACCATGTCTACAAAGGGCTCCAACCCACTCCAAACTCCGATCTGCCCTGTGAAAAGGCCCTTTCTGGCAAATAAATTCACTGCTTCACATAATGAATCTTACAAAATCCCGTCTGAGATGGCGTTTTCAAAGTCGTCCCCAAATAAAAAATATGGTAATGACCAAGCCCAATTCGCATGTCAACATTAAAAAGTAACTTGAAAGAATAATTTTTTTCCTCCAATTTTTTAAAAGTGGTTACTCTGACAATTCCACAAAATGCCAATAACAAGCGTACAACAAACTGAATGAGTAGTTGATTCAGTAATTTATTGGAACACCATTTCTCCACACAAGTTGGAAAATGCGGTTGTCCATGCTCGAATAGATGTTTTAAATAAGTTTTCGGTCGACATGCTGCCATACATCAATAACTGACTCCTAAGCTCATGGTCATTGTGGAACTGTGTATTATTCGCAATGATCTTACGCACCATGAAGCTCCACATTCTCGAATGAGTTTAAGTCGGAGCTATCCACTGGTCAGGGCAAAAGAGCGATTCAGTGATTACGGAACCACGCTCGATTGATTCACGTGGCATAACTGGTGAATTATCTTGCCCGAAAACGAGGTCTTCTTGCCGATTTTTACGCCAGGAAGGATAGGATAGGATGGAAACCTTGTTGCATGACGTTTATGTGATTGAAAGACTTTTTCCATTGAAAGAAATACAAATTCAGACATCCCGTTGTTTAAGGCACCAGAATCTCCTCCGAAGTTCCGCCTGAAAAATGGTCGCTTCTTTCTCCTAGGATCGCGCAGTATGACCGGTTTCCTTCTGAATCGTCGCAGTTATATTTTCTCTCACCAGAAAACACGAGCTGGACAAAAAAAACTGAAAAGATAAGACAGACAAGGAGTAGGGCACCGCTGCTAAAGGCTAACCTTAGTCCAATCGGTTCGGCAACAATTACGAAATCCATTCTGTTTTCACGATGCCTTTCTGTCAGCAGCGGTGCCTTCCTCATTTTTCTCGTGAATATGAACTCGGGCTTTTTTTAAGACGCCGAACAGTTTCCTTCGAGGAGTGAAGTCTTAAAGTTGACTTTGATTCCGGTCACGACATCATGAAGTTCGATGCTTCTCTTGAAAAAGGCGCTTGTCCTGATCAGAGAGCAAAGCACGACGCCCAGAGCTCTTTTCATTCCATATCCTGCAGATTGCCAAAATTACGATCACATGGTGACTGCGGCCCAAAACCCTTGCGCTTCGACGGTTCGACAACCTTTGAGCCTTCTTTACGATTATCTGTCCTTTTTCAAAATCCGAGAATGAATATCCTCTTGCCGTCTCCTAAAAAGGCAAAAGGTCACAATGATGAGACAGTTTTACTCAACAAAAATGAGGCGCAGCGAGGAATGGAATTACCAGAGTTACCATTTTTCAAAAAAAAATGAAGAAAGAAAAACTCGTTTTTTCAAGTTAGTTATTGGCGTTAATATGCGAATTGGCATTTATCATTACCACATTTTCTGTTTGGGGACAATCTTTAAACGTCATTCAAGACGGGATTCTGTAAGATTAATGGGTGGAACTATCACTATGTTGAGCAGTTATACTGCGTTGATCCTTAAGGGCTGCACCAGTTTTCAAACACTTAATCTTTTAACATCGATATTAATGAACAAAATAATGATAGTCATGACCACTCACTACTTAGGTCCAGCGCTACACGTGACCACATTTCCAACAGTCCGTAAGCCGTGTCTGTGATCGTTGCAAGTAAAGGAAGTGTCCCAATCAATTTCTCACTCTTCTCGTCTGCTGAAAATAGTGACTCTGTGGCATCTTTTGCTTGTGCGCTCATACAGGCCTGACTTTCTCCATCAACTCATTAGGAGATATGAGAACGGATTGTTGCATGTCAATCAAGCAGAAAAGCTGATTTACATATGCCTCCATCAGAAGAGCCGAAGAGATGATCTCACGAAGAGATGGTCCCGCTGATTTCTTTGATCCATGGGGTGCTGCTATGCAGCACACCTCAAGTTTACTGCGCTTAATAACAGCAACCTTAAAACATTGTTTGGAGGATATTGTTCCTCTGAGGAACAATAAAATGAATCCGTTTATGTTTGCGACAGTAATCAACTTCATCTGGCAAAGATCACTCACCAGGATGAACCAGACTAGGAGACTCGGGAGCACCTTCCTTTTTCTTTTTACCTGATCCTTTACCTGAGTCGTCAAAACTCTGCACAGAAACTGAAAAAGTTGAAATTTGTGTTTCTCCAACTCGCCGTCAGAGCTCTGGACGTACGCCAGAGTAGTGTTGGACCAATGTGGCGGATTATGTTGATCATTATAATGTCGACCAACACGAAAGGAAAAGAGATTCTATCTATCGTAAGCTCAGGCTTGATGCTTACTCATGTCACCTATAAATTAGTAGTGGAGGCGCCTGAGAATACAATAAATGGAAGCGAAGCTGGTCGGTTAGTGCTCTAGAAATCCGAATCAGACTCGCTGCTGTAGAAGTGCAGTTTTAACAAAGCCTATTGTGAATTGCGGCCTGTTACTGTTGGAATAAAAGGAAATACTAGTAGATCGTTCTCGTTCTAGTCATGACACAAAGAGCATCAAAGAAATATTATTGCTCCCATGTTCCAACGCTTCCTTTTTGATTAGCGTACCATTTCGGCGTCGTGACTGCTTAACTCAGAAGGAGTCATCGTGGTGAGGAGGTTCGTAATAGTGTTTGCAATATAACTTAACATTGTTTGAATGAAGCTAACTGCACTCAACAAGTTAACTAAATACGATGAAAACCAGCGCATCGGATTACTTACATAGCTGTTACACAGGACAGGTTACTTTAGTACTTTGACACTACTACTCTAAATGGTCGAGCGCAAGGCGCGTCAGTGGTGGGGTTGGTGGACTTATATGTTGGGCTTCGAGCGTTATTTGCCATCAGTATGGGAGAAGTTCGAAAAGCATCGCGAATTTTGTTACCAAAAAAGGTCAACAGTATGGCGGGTTGATAGGAAGGTGCATTATGGGGCACACCTGTACTTTTTGGAGTCCCATCTTTGGTATTTTTCGAAGTTTGCAAAAGGATCTGTTCTGTCATGAGTAGTTTTTTTTCGCTTGGTTCAGGTAGTCTGACTGAAGATTGTGCCGAAACGTCCTTAACTTAAAAACTTCAACGTTGACAGCTTTTTGACACTATTCCCCTTTTTTCCGTTCTCTGTTGCTCTGTGGGACAGATTTGCAATTCAATGGAGCAAGTATCGGAGTTTATTATTTCCAAGTGTCAAAATGGAATTTTTTTGAGTTGAGGTGACTTGGGATGAGACTGGAACCTCGGACACCGAAAAACTTTGCCATGAAAATCTGTTTGAGATGATGGCGTAATGGCGCGCCATTCCCTAGTATTGTGAAAGTTCTGAGACATACCAGTGGTCATCGTAGCTACAACATATAGGCTGTGCCGGTCAACCTCCAACTTCTCTCTCCTTGTAACATCGGCATCTTAGTTTTTCAATGATTCGGTATGTTATATAGTGCTTCACGACATTTAAGGCGTGATTATTTATTTAGCGGCGTGACATTTCGTCGTAATCGTCTTCTTCCTGGGCCCAAAGGTGTTTCGAGATTGAGAGATGTGAGTCCTACTTCATCCTACTTCACGCCATGTCAGCTCATCCACAGTGTCAGGTGCAGTTGCCAAGCTGAGAATAGCAGGCTCTACGAACAGAGTGCATAGTGGAAGGCTGTATCGCTCTGTCACTTGTTCGTGCGGAAAAATCGGTGATCGCGCACAAACGGGCATGATCTAGCAGATCAAAGTTGGATGTGCGAATGCATCTGTACCGGAGAAACAGCGAGACCGCTCGTCACGTATCAAAGAACCCTAAGCAACGAACCATTTCCAAAAAGCGCGCCACTACCTGGAAGACCCCCTGTAAGTGCTGCTGCAAGACCCGCCCCGACATCTCCGCCCACTTCTTAGAACGATCAGTTTTGCAATGTTTCATTAATTCGGCCTATGATACTTTTGCGCTTTACTATTACATAAATATTGCGATCGAGAAACCGCTGTTCAGCTCGGAAATACGAAGGGTCAAACAGAGGTTGCTATCCGCTATTTTACTGGAAATAGGGCGGTGTGGACGACGTCCAAACGATTAACGAGAGTGGGCTCGTGGTTCATAAATCCAATGTTATGAGGCATGTTAGCCGTCTTTTCGGCGTTGATAGACAGGATTAAAGGCAGTCGGCACATAAATCCCTGAAGACGAGTGGGATGAATACGACTGGCAGGACGGAATTCCGCGCCCTTGAGGAGGCGCTGCGCACGGCCCCCTTCAAGAAAGGTACCCCTAAAGAAACCTATCCAGTTGCAACATACCGACCCGAACGCCCACAAACGAACGACCGTTCCTGCGGTCTAATTGATTCATTTTCTAGGCAAATTATGAAGCGAAGGGACTGGTATGAAGTGGCCGTGATGCTGCAGGGATATATGAGTACACAGTTCAATATCATTTACTGGCAAGAGTTGCAGCAGTTCAATATCATTTATTGGCAAGATGACCAAGTGAAACTCGTCTGAAACTGATTCTCAAGTCACCAAGAGCGATGGCTTTTTCTTCGACCGATTGTTACCGTTTCACTTGTTTCACCATTTTCCCCACTATTTATCATTAAATGCTATTGAACTTGGCTTTGAAGTCGACGAAAGTGGACGTTGAATCAGTTTGCAAGCGGTGATTGATGCGTTCGTCCTCGAATAGATGTCAAGTATGCTTGAGTGATCTTCCAAACCCACATAATTCAGAATGTTATATTGTGCCTTTCGAAGCTTTTAAGTGAGACTATTCATTTGAGGGCCCAACGTTTCGACGTAATCGTCTTAGAATTCTAGAAGTGTTTCGAGATTAAGAGATTTGCGCTACCCAACCAAGCACCTAATCAACCCCAGCATTTCCGATGACACGTTATCAACACATCACACGTTAGCAAGGAAACGTTCAGCTTTGTTTCACCGTTTACGCGGAATAATCCGCTATTTCATAAGTTATTCAGCGGCAAATGAGACCTACTACATATAATGTCTCCTTGTTTGTGCCGGAACGCAGAGGCCCACGTATCACTGGGGACTTTATGGCTCACAATACCGTATGAACGGCAGAAAGTCATCTAAAATTGACGGACGCTCGTCTCGATTCTTCATAGGATTTCTGACAGTCTGTCTTCTGCGCCAATATTGTGCATTTTATAGTGGAGATGTCGCTGTTACCTCAGGTGCACCTGAGCTTTATGCTTCCCAAGCGCAGCCACAAGATTACCGCGCCTCGTGCTGGCTAGGAATACGTAGAATTCTCTTTTTTGTGCAAAGTGGCCTGATCCACTGTCGTTTTCCACTTACCACTGCTCAGAAGTGTCTGTTACAACATAGAAGCGCTACCGGTCAGCCATCACCAGCCTCTCGCTTGCGTCGGCAGTGCCTTGCGCTCTCGAATACTGTGCTGAAAATAAGCGGAATCTCGTTCTCAACAGCTTTTCAACAAATTCTTCTGCACGCTACTTCAGTAGTAATTCAACATCATCTTTTCCATCTTTGAGTCCCATTACACACAGCGTTAATTGAGTGCTCAGAAGGGTCTCTCAATCTGAATGGATCACGCTCAGCGAGTTGCTGCTTCGCACAACTGACTGTGCGATCCCACCGCACACTGCCCACTGCCACTCACAGCACTATCCGAACAGCCCAAATGGCAGAGCGTCAATCCGGATTAGCGCCAATGCGTTCCCTATGAGCCCTCGCTAAGATGAGAAAATAAAAAAATACTCGAAATTCCCTCAAAACGAATTTTAGCACCAACTCTATCTTCTGATTGGCTTGGGCGTATCCATTTAAGCAAAAGAAAGTTCCTGTCTATTAAATTAGGGCACGAACATATGGAGAGCTCTCGAACAGGGGTCTTTCAAACGGGTTTCCGCGCGACCCGCTTACGTAGTCTCCTCCCCTGTTTGCAGCGCTCAGCTGTCGAAAGCGAAGAGAGATGAAGAATGCCGTCAAAAGAAAAAAAAAACCGAAATACTTCTTCACACAACCTGACAACTTCGAAACATATTTTTGTTGCTGCACCGCTCCCCTCTTCGCGTACACCTCATGAAATGCTCAACCTGACCTATGGAACCTTTCTTGTGAACAAACAACTATCGCGAGTCTGCCTACCTTCCCTTTGTTTTCAAAGAAGATACTATTGTTTATACAGATGTTCTTATCTTTTGCTCTTGTAACAAGTGAGAAGGATCAACATTGGACCAGGACGTCGAGAGTGAAGCATCCGAGGCTATACCAAGATTACAACTGAATAGCAAAATTATGCCGCGTTTCAGGCATATGTGTGATACCAATCGGCCTTCCTCATAAACGCTCATCCTAGCTGTTTTGCTGGATCAGCCAAAGGTTTATTCGCCAGCCTCGATTGATGACACAGCAAGTGCGACGATCACCAACAAACGACAAACCAATGTGGGCGTAACATTACTAAACGAATATGAAAATTGTTAAAAAAGCTGTCCCAATTTCATTTCTAATTAAACTCGACAAAACACGTGCTGTTTCAAGTACCACGACTGTACGACACCTACATTTATTTAATAGTGACGATAATTGACGCCTCCAAAGTTCCGTGCGAAAGTTAGAGTTTACAAAGTAGAGCCATGACCAGTAATCCCATACCTCATGTAATGCACGATATACTAATTGCTATTCGTCTTTGTCGCCGGGTTGATGCCTTCGAGAATTTAAGGAGCCGCTTGAGACGAATAATGCTAAAGAGATCGAACGTCTTAACAGCTGAAAAAGATCCGATAAAAACACCTATAGACAAGGAGAGAGTCGCGAGAGATAGCCCCAGTGGAAGGGAAGCCTAATGGTGTACAAAGCGTATCGCAGCTCATAAGACCTATGGCGGCTGTATCAAATGGATGCTCTTTGAACAATGGCACGGCTCGCAGCAATCAGTGAGGCGTTGCTCAGCAAGTGACCAGAGGAGAGTGGGGACTTAACAGTGGCGTGACAAAAGCCGATTAACATGTGATTCGGGATGCGGTGACGTTGGCGGCTGTCGTTGTGTTTCAAGTATGAAACGCGTTCACATCATCTAGTGTAAGATTTAGTGGTAGAGACGCGAACGTTGACAAAGGATGATTCACTTCCTAAGAATAATAATTAGAATCCATCTTGCTGTATTCGTACACTTTACCTCTATCTTCCACCTAGTAGAGGCCCAGTGTAACTCTCTTCGACCGACGGCTATCCCGAGCCGGTCGTGCCAGGAAGAGAAACGACCGGCGACAGCGACTAAGAATAGTTCGCGCATGCGACCTCGTAGCTCAAGTGTGATATCATTGAATGTGTCGGACACAGTGAAGTGGTCTGCCTTTGTCGATACGAGCCTGCACCACCCTAAGAACTCCCCTGTATCCCGACGCTTGCCACGGCGATCATCCGATTCTTCGCCCGGCGGGCGCCAGTAACGTCTCAATTTCGCTCCGCAACTCAAGAGTGCCCAGTGAACTCTTTCTGCTCGAGGACAGCGATGAACTCATACCATTCGTTCAGAAAGCCTTCAACGAAAAAGTCGCCCATCCGCATAGGCGGTCGTCCAGGCTGTCGCTTTCATCCGTGAATCCATCGGTGATCGCTCTATTCCAGCGTCGTCCTAGAAACGCCATGACTTCCGGTCCACACCTGACTTTGAAACCTTGGCAATGCGCCCGCGTCTCTGATTTGATCGTCCGCAGGAATCGGACTCCGATCCCCTCTCACTGTGCGTGTAGCGGGAACTCCGAGCATCGGCCCTTTCCATGCACTTGAATAACCCAAGCGCATGTTCATACCTGCTTCGTAAGTCCAAGTCTCTGAGGCGTACGTCAAGGCAGAAAGGACCCGCGACGAAGAGTTAGCACGGACTGCTGTTCTTCGTCCTTCGCTACTCCCTCGAGTGTCTTGGTAGGCTCCCCAAGCCGCCGCTTCCCTCCTTGCTCAGCTTCTGTGCAATCGCTCACCATATGATATCACGAGCCCGGTAACACATAGCTAGAGCATCCGAAATGGCGCCCGTGAGGCGGAATGTAGCATCAGAAGCGCAATCCGTTTTTCACCGAAACATCGTCTCGTAGACTCACCATCACCGAACCGATTTCACCAAAAACACGCGCCAGTCGAAACCAGCCCAGCATTCGTCGCTTGCCTCGAGTTAGGTATATCAAAAACGATTCCGTCACAAAGCGGAGATGTGCAGTGCCCGGACCTCCCCATCTCACTCCCATCTTCCATCCAGGTGGCGCAATAGACGTTCTCGAGAGAGGCGACTGAACTTGGCACCAATGGTGCTCCCCTGTCGACCGCCTCTCTTCAACAGATGATGACTCTCGTAGAAGTTTGCGTGAGTGCGGTACGAGCCTCACGAAGAATCCTGATGTACTGAGAGGAATACCCGGCTGCCCAGGCTCGATAACCGCTCGTCTCCAACGCGAGTCGAAGCTTTCTTCAGCGATAACGAAGACATAAACGGCATCTTACCCGCATACTTCGAGACTCGGACCGGTGGAGGTGATGGATCGGCGAATCCTCAAACGCCGGCTGCTTGCATGGCTGCCCTCGTCTAGTTTCGCAATTCTGTCAGATGACTCGGGAAAAAGTTGTAACTACAGACAGGCAAGCAATTGGGCGTAATGCCAATTCGCAAGGCCAATGTCGTCTCCCTTCTGTACACAACAATTCTCCGAGGTGGTACCTTGCATCCGACGGCTACGCTTGGAAAGCGACACCAGTTCTTACGAGAACTGGCGCAGATTCTTTAGATATTACAGCGATCTTAGTCGGACGCTGTGCCGTACTCATTACTCACCGACGGAAGCACTGTCGACTTGAAAATGAGATCGGCGAAACGACGTATCCATCATTGCTCCAACACGGTATGTGCAGATGGACGTGGCGTCAAAGAGATCAAGTAAGTCGTGATGACCTCTCCACTACCCTTCTAGATCGAAGTCCGTCCAGGACATCGAGGGCGGTCATTCTTGTCTTGCAGGTGGCGAAAGACGCGGCGGCTTCGGAGCTCTCCTCGCCTCTCAAGCTTCCACCAGTACACTTGCCTCTTCCTCTTGAATCTCCTTTATCGCTCTCGCTAAGCTCGCCAAGCTCAAGCATGTCACTGGAAATTGCCTGGCTCGTGGCGCTCCACGGTTGGCGAATCAGCTGAAGTCTAGAGATAGACGCTCTTGTTTCCGTATTCCTCGCCCATCAGTTCGCAAATTGTGGAATGCCTCGCCGAGCTTAGCGGAGAACGATGTATCCCAGTTTGATGACGGTCCTGGGCTCGCTCTGAACTTTGCGGCCCTCTTCTCGCGTCGAAATCGAATCTCGCGCGATGGGGACGGTTGTCCGATCCTGCCAGCAATTGGGAACAACACTCGTCAGGCAAAACCTTGATTGAGATGATGTGCCGATCCGTTACGGAATTGTCCCAACCAGGAGACTCCCATGTCCAGCGTACCTCAGAGTAGGACCTTAACGCGATTTACCATGAGATGGTAGGTCGACATATAAACTCAGACAGCTTTTTCACGCCTCCCTCATCCAACTGCCATTCATGAATCGCGCATTCAAATCTGCAGGGCGTTCTCTAGCCGAATAATACGTTGAAATCACCGAACGAAGACCTTGAAGAACGGCATGACCTTCCTTGTATCAATCTTCTCTCCCAGATCCACATAGAAATCGCTTCGACTCATCCTCGCCGTAGCTTGATGTTGTGCGTAGCGACAAAGATTGCAAAGCTGGAGTTGAACCCACATCTTCCATCGCGGAACGGTCCCATTCGAGTCGCAGAACTTCGCACGAACGAGTTGCATGGCCAAGTGCGTAGAAGAGTATCACCCACACCGCCAACGCCTCTGAACGCCCCCAATCAGGCAATAAAAGACCAGCGCCAATCCGCCGAGTATGCATCTAATCCCAGATAAGTGTGAACTCTTGGCACGGAAATCCTATAACAAAAGATGCTTCATGAAAATCCATAACCTCGCGGATACAACAGCAATTTTCTGGTATTCTTGCTTCGTGCGCACAGATTCAGGATAATCGGAAATGTTGATGTAACAGTCCATTTAGGAAAATGACCTGTATGCCCATTCAAATAAAGCGGCAGAGAACTAATGCGCAACTGAATGACATAGTGGTACAAGAATTGATCACTGCAACCTGCAACCATCCCGCTTACGGACTACTTTGATAACACCAATATGACAACCAGAAAGATTGCTGGCTGTTTCGCTGCGCTGGAGAAGTCGTTCGGTTGGCACAAGAAAACGACGAACGACCTTGCCCATTGGAAAACGATGTTCCTGCTAATTCAGCACCAACGGGAAGATCATCTTAAACGGTCTACTTATACCACCAGGGCGCGAAAACCAATCTGATAACTACTTAGTCACCCAGTGTCGAAAACGCAAGGAGGCAATGCCGGCTCGGAAGATTCGAAAACATGGAGGAGTAACGAAGAGATGAGAGACCGTGATACTCCTCTTTTGACCGGCGGTCTTTCCTGCCTAAATACGTCGAACCACCACTCTACGAAAAAGCAGGAGGACCGTAGCTAAATCACTCATTCGGCGGTGCCCTGCGCAAGAGCGATTCCCGGAGTCTCCGCTGCACGAACGGAAAAGATGGGAACCCAGGAGTTACGACTAAACATCGGATCAGGAGCCCGCGTTGTCAGGTTCAAAGAATAATATTTTAAAAATTAGGTGGCTGGCACGGCTGCGTTTGAGGCGATCACTGAGAGCAACGACTACCTACACGATCCGCGAAATACGAAACGCACGCTGGATGACCCCTTACAGGTAGCAGACTTTGGTTGAAAACTCTAGTGGTATGAAGTTTACGTGTAGCTGCACAGAGAACCCATAGAGACTCAAGCAGTTGCGCAGATTACTGAAGATCTCCATTGGCGCGCGCCCAAATCAACTCAAATAAAATAGCGAGTGCACAGAGATACGGTACTGTTAGGTGCTCCGTGAAACATAGTGGTTATGAAATAGCTCGAAGAAGAGGAGGCACAAGTAGTGTCAAGCTCTGCGGAATAACTGCTTCATGAATATCCCGTTCCTAAACCCAGGTACCTGAACCATCTTCGCTTTCAACAGTTACAGAAAAATGCTGGTGAGCTTATCCGGCATCAAACAACATCGCGTAGCTTGCACGTAAAGCGACTCACGATTAATACTTAACACGCGAACAGTAGGGGAATAGGCTACTTAAGCAAGCACCTCCAGATGCCTCACCAATACACTGACACAAAAAATGACCAAGTAGCAGTTTGACCAACTGTTAGAGCAGCTATGGTCGCCTTAGTTATGATACATTCATTGTTCGACGCTGGCCCTCGAGAGACAGGGCAACCAAATAAGGATTTGTTCTCTTGCATCAGAAGCAGATCCGAAGCCCAACAATACAGAAATCTATTGCCATGATGATTTATCCCTTCGGCTCAACCTAACTCAAAGCTGATTTTGCTCAGATGCACAACCGCCCAGGCTCATCGTGGCCAGACTCACATTCGATCGTCGCAATTCATTTCTCAGGCGAACAACATTTTTGGTAGCGCACTAAGGTGGGTCCACACTTGTATGAGACACGCTCACTCCAATACAGTCATACCTCTTGACCATTCCATACAAATTGCAGAGCACACGAATATTCACTCGCGTGATAACTGACAAAGTCTCGAGATCGACATCACGCCGGCTTTCCCACATGGCTTCTCTGTGTAGGAAAAACGTCTATGGCCCCGCTCAGCCATCTCTTTCTCGGATCGCACCAAAATCTGATTCAAGATCTAGTGCGGTTGCAACATTTGCTTCTACCATATTCGTCTCTGCCTAGTCAACAAAATTAGCACATTCGTAAGCGGAAAGCACTAACTATCTAACTACAGAAAGCCCTTGACTATTGCAAGTCTCCATTTTCTCACCTTGTTGAATAAGAGGCCGAATGAAGCTAATCGAATCATACAGGGTGCATAAAAATCACTTGCGCCTGCAAAAATACTCATCTCCGCATATCCCTAATTTCTGATGAATTTTTGCAATATATCCTAATGAAAAACTTTTCTAGGAAAGGACCGCAATATCTGCCCTTAGATACGGCTCGAAAGTCAGCGTGAGGTTAGTTGAATCGCAGGAGCCCGCGGGTGTCCAATTCCAAATCAGCCGCAGGCATCGATAAATAGGTGTAAAATGATGATTCTACCAATCCACTCCTTCCATACACCTGCAACCAAGTGGACACCCCTGGGCAACAAAACGCACCTGGTCTTCTGACCGGAGCAAGACACATCACCACGCATGGGATTTGTTCGGTCATACAACACCTCCCCTAGAACAGGACCGTAACACCCTCCCTGTTCAACCTGTTGGTTTTTTCTTTTAGTTTGCAAACGAGACACGCGAACGTAACAAGAAGACCAAAATGCGAATCTCATTTTGCTTTAGCACCGTTAGAGTCACTACAATATCAACTAAACAAACGTGTATGATGAAACCGAAAACATTTAGAGGTTCACAAGACAGAACCCCAGCAAAAGTGCCCTTATCTATAGGGTAGTTAGACTTAGACGAGCATCTTAATGAAGAGTTAGTCCCATGAGAACCATACCATCACAGACTAGAGAAGATGGGAATCTTACTCTCGCTGCAATATGGACACAGAAGCAATCCGGGATACCCCTGCCTCCAACGCGTCCCCTCGACCTTTCTTGCTACACCTCGGCGCCAGCATCAACAGCTGCCGAGAAGAAACTAACGGCCAGCATAGGACCCAGTCCTGCAATTATCTGACAACCTCCACAAGTGAGCTAGAGCGGGCCTGCAGTGAGACGGAACTGAGATTCGGAATACTCTAGAAACTCAGACTGAGGTATAATACAGTAGCTAATCGTAGCCTTCCGAGATGTAACGCGACGCTCTGGGTTGTCTGAACCTACCAATGTTTCGAGTTTCATCCATAACACAGTTTGTTAGTGCTATTAATGCTAAACGGTGCTAAAAAGCCAAAGGAGATTCAGCCTTGCTTCTCCCCGAGTTCTCTCGCATAATCAAATAAAAAACGAAAAAAAAACAACAACGTAGAAAACAGCGGAGGGTTCGTACCGATCCCCTTCTAGGGGAGGTGTTGTACTGACCCGCCATAAAAATCCCCATCGCGTGATGTGTCTTTCCCGAATCAGACGAAGGACCTGTTGCGTTTTACGTTTCCCAGGGGTGATCCACTGGTTGCCAGTATATGGAAGGGAAATGATAGTAAGAAAACTCAATATCATTCAACACCGTTATAATCGATCCTGGCTGATTTGGAAGTTGTACCCGCCGCGCCTCCGGCGATCATAACATCCACGCTGACTTCCGAGCCGTATCTAAGGCGATATGCGTCTTTCCCTAAAAAGTTACATAAGGATATGGCAGAAACATCATCAGAAATAAAACATATGGAAGAGGTATTTGCAGCGCCAAGTGACTTTTAGCCCACCCTGTATATTCGATTAGCTCATATCAGGCCATCTAGCAATAACGTGAAGAAAAAAGATGAAACTGGCAAATAGTCAAAAGAGGGCGTCTGTAGTCTAGAGCCTATTTCCTTCGAACGAAGTCAAATTTGTTGACATATGGCATAGACGAAAATATGGAGAGATCAAAAAATTTTTGGCAAACCGCCGCACTAGAGATCTTGAACCTCAGATGTGTGAGCAGAAAATCCGCCAGAAGCAAGACTGGCTGAGCCGGGCCCATAACGTTTATCCTACACAAGAGCAGCCAGTGGGTAACGCCATGCGTCGAAATGTCCGATCATCGGACTTGTCAAAGCTCTATCCCGAGCGTGATATTTCTTGCTGCAATCGCAATTAGTGGCGCATGGTCAAGAAGTATGTATGCTATGGTTCGGTCTCATACCAGATATGACCCAAAACGCCAATTCTATGCCTACACAAACAATTGGTCTCCTGAGACATAGCAGCGTGTCCGAATGGATTCCGGGCCCAAGCATGAGACATGGGCGGGTCTTCGCACCTGAGCCAAAACTGGCAAGCTTTGCGTAGGTGAGCCGCAAGCGGTCTATAACCATCATCGCGGCCATAGATTGCTCTTGTATTGTGGGCCTTCGACTCTCTGAACAAAGAGAACAAAACGTTACTCTGGCCTCTGTCTCTCGAGGGCCAGGCGACAAATGAAGGTACTAACATAATAAAGCAGACCATAGTTGCCATCAAGTGCAAACTGCCTACTGGCCATCGATTATTGGTCACTGATCGAGTGAGACAATACCTGCGATGCTTGCTAAGTAGCCTCAGTCGCGCCTACTGCTCGCGTATAAAGTAATCTAATCAGTCGAAGTCGCTTTCTACAGTGGCAAGCACTACCGCAACGATTTGTATGATTTGCCCGGAAAAGATCACCATTTCATGTAACTTGTGAAACAAAGCGAAGACTGTTCAAGCGTTACATGGTATTGAGAAACGGGATATCAATGAAAGCAGAGATGCATCGCAGAACCTGAATCACACCTGTGTCCTCACTCTTCTAGCGCGCTATTGCACAATAAAACAACATCTATGTTAAAGCCGAGCCACCTAAACAAGTACCGTATCTCCTCTGCACCTCGGCTAATCTATTTGAGTTGCTTGGCGCTCGCCATATGAGCTCTTCATAATCCTGCCAACCTCGAGAGCTACATCTACTGGTTCTCTGTGCACTACACGAAACTTCATACAAGCACTAGATGTTCCAACCAAAAAAGTCGACTACTCGTAAGGTCATCCAGCGCGTGCGTTCTTGATATACCCCGAAACTCTGTGTGGTAGATCGTCTGCTCCATGACGCCTCAAACGCAGACTGCCACAGCCCACCAATTTGCAAACCTGACAAACGCGGCCCCGAATCCGATGTAGCCGAACCCCGGGTTCCACTCTCCCTGCGTCAGCGGAGAACCCGGGAAATCGCCTGCGAGGCACCGCCGAACTGAGATGATCTTAGCCTCGTCATCTGCTTTCGTAGAGGCAGGTCCCCGAAACGTAAATTAACGGCACAGAAGACCGCGAATCAAAGAGAAGATCACGGAGTCCCCTACTCCTCGTTACTGCCCTCCATGTTCGAAATCTCGTCCCGACGTCCACTCTCCCGTTTTCGACACTGGTGCAAGTAGTCATCAGATTGGTTATCCACGATCCCTGGTGGTATAAGTAGACCGTTTAAAGATGACATCCGTGTGGCATAATATAGCAGAAACCAATCCGTTTCCAATGAGCAAGTCTTCGTCAGAATATTCTGCCTAATCGACTCTCCACACGCGCATCAAAAACCAGCCATAGCAATCTTCACTTAGTCAATAATTGGTGTATCAAAACGTAGTCCTAAAGCGAGATGGTGCAGTGCCAAAGTGATTCAATCTTGTACCCACCTATGTCAATCCAGTTGACCTAGTCCGCCACTTTTATTGAATGGGCACATCCAGTTCCCTTTCCTAAAATGGACTGTAACATCGCAACATTCCGATATACATCCTGTGTGCGCACAGAAGCAAGACATACCAGAAAAGCTGTTGTCAATCCGCGAGATATCGGATTTCATGAAGGCCACATTTTGTTATATATTTCGGACCAAGAGTCCACACTTCACCCTGGGATATTATGCAATACTCGCGCGGATGGCGCGGTACTTTTATTGCCTGTGGGGCTTCAGAGCTTGCGTGTGGTGTACTCTTCATTAACCACTTGCCATGAACCCACGATTCGTGCGAAAAGTCTGACGACCCCGAATCGACGTTCGCGATTTGAGAAATTGTTCAAACCCACTGACAATCTTTGTCGCCCTACGCACCAACATCAAGCTACGACAGGATGAGCTCGAGCGTCTAATGGCGATTGAAGAAGTCTACAAGGAAGGTCATTCTTCTCAAGGTCATCGTCGTATTTCAACGCTAATACGGACTACAGAAAAAACGCGCTAAGAACTGACATCGAACCAAGAATGGAGTGAATGAGCAAGGGTGAAAAGCTGCTTATTTATAATGTCGCCCATACCATCCATGGTAAATCGCAGTTAAGATCTACCTGTACGCCTGACCTGGGAAGTCTGCCTGGTGACAATCGTAACGAGATCGACCACATCATCTCAACATCCCAAGGTTTGCCGCACCGAGTGTTTTGTTCCCAAGTTCTGAGCAGGATGCCACAACCCGTCCCCATCGCGCAGATTCCGCTCGACGCCGAGGAAAGACCGCAAAGTCAAGAGCGAAGCCCAGACCCGCACAACTGGATCACATCACTTCCTCGCTCGCCTGAGATTCCACAATTGATACAAAAATGGGCGCAGGATACACCCCAAAAGAGCGCTAATCTCTAGAAACGCTCAAAGCCGATTCGCCCACGTGGAGTCCGCACGAGCCGCAGGACTTACCAGCCTGACATCTACGCGCGAAGCTATCGCAGTTAGAAGCGAATAACAAGGAAATCTCAAAAAGAAGGGAAAAGAGCACGTACTGTGGCTACTGCAGACAGCGAGAAAGACGCCATCCCGCAAAAAGCCGCCGCGTCTTCGCCAACTGCAAGACAAAAATGACCGCCCTCCGATGTCCGGACGGAACAATCACGACAATCTAGAAGGCCAATGGAGAAGGCCACCACGACTCTACCGAATCCTCTTTGACCAGTCCACGTCCATGCTGCACCAAGCCGTGAGCAAGAATGATACGTCGTTCCGCAATCCATTTCCTAAAGTCCGACATTCCTCTCGCTCGTGATAAGTACGGCACCAGGTCCGACAAAGATCAACCTGAATATCTAAAAGAATTCCGCCAGTTCGTCGTCAACCAGACGGTCGACTCTTCACACGCAGCGCGGAAGGCAAAGGTACCCCCCTCGAAGAAAATTTGCTGACAAGAAGGAGACGACATTGGCAACATTGCGCATTGGCAATCCGCCCCAATCTGGCCTGCTTGTTCTGTAGGTCTTACAAACGTTCACACGAGTCATGCCTGAACAGAAATGGCAAAACACTAGACGAAGGACAGCCAGCAAGCAAGCAGGGTTCGAAGAAGATTCATCACGATCCATCACCTTCCCACGGTAACGAGAGCTCACTCGAAGTAGGCGAGAGTACAAGATGCCGTAGTCCTAACTTCATTACGACTTGAAGAAGCCTTCGACCCGTTGAGACAGGAGCGGTTATCAAGCCCTGGCAGCAGGGATTGCCTACCCCGTACATCAGCGATCTTCGATGAGCTCTAAGCAGCAACTCACGAAGCTCCAAACAAAACCATTGCTACGAGGAAGATCATCATCGAGGAAGAGAGGCCGACAGGCGACACATCTCGCCCAAGCCCTTCACCCTGCTCCGAAGAACCGTCATGGCGCAACTGGAATGGAAGACAATGGGAGTCGAAGATGCGCGGCGCAACTGCACCATCCTCCGCTTGCTGACCAGAAAAAAAAACATCGTTTTATCAACATTTCTAAACCATACGAGGGCAAGCGGAACGAATCTGGCTGAATTCGACTGCGCGTGTGGACAAATCGGTCTAACGAACTAGTCTAACGAAGACCCGATGTCTAGAAAAACCATTTGGATTCTGATGCACATCCACGCCTCAACGAAACGACCAAACTGCTCTGAATCCTAGCTATGTCCCGGTCGTGAATCATAATAAGAACGAACTAGCCACCCAGAGCCTGAGCAGAGGAAACGAAGCGCCTGGGAGCCTCCAAGAACATCGAGGGATACGACAGAAAACGAAGACAGCAGAAGCCCAGCTAACCTCTATCGATTCCGCGGTCCTTCCTGCCTTGACATACCGCGCTCAGAGCACTTGGACTCACAAAGAGCAGGATGAACATCGCTGGGGAGCTATTCAACGCTGCCATGGAAAGGGCGATGCCCGAGTCCCGCTAGCACGCAAGTAGGAAGAGGAATCCGGAGCTCCCATTCCGCCGACGATCAAAGACAGAGACGCGCGCATATCCAATCAAAAAGATCATGGCCGACACGTCATGCCTTCGAGACGACCCTGGACTAGAGCGATCACCGCCTGGATCCACGGGATGAAAAGCCGAACCGCCGGACCGACCCGCCTACTCGATGTCAGACTTCTTCCCGTGAAGCTCTGAACCGAATGGGTATGAAGTCATCGTGTCCCCCGACGCAGAAAGAAGTTCCACTGGCACACTCTGCCACGTTGCCAGGGGCGATTAAAGACGTTACTGGCGCCCGCTGAAGAACTCGATGACCACGGAGCACAGGTCCGGGGATACAGCAGTGCGTTTATGTGACTTGGCAGCCCCTAGTCGACACAAAAGCAAGCCACTTCACTGGAATCCGACACAATGCAAATGCAAGTCACTAACTTGAGCTACGATGTCGCACTGAGCCCGCAAACTATACCTCAGTCGGCTGTCGCCGTCGTTCTCTCTTCCATGGCACGCACCCGCCGCCCGGACTAGTGCCGTCGAGCGAAGAACGAGTCACCACACGGGCCTGCCTACTATGCACAGAATAGAGGGTACCAAGTATTACGAAAACAGCAAGATATCAAATAATTATTCTTAGGAAGAGCACATCCTTCGCTCAAACGTTCACCAAGCGTCTCACCACTAATCTTCACACTTGATGAGAGTATAACGCTTCATAACCGGGAAGCAACAACGAACAGCGCGCGAAACGTCCACACCCATCCCCTATCACTGTAATCGGACTTTGTCACCCACCGGGTTAACGTCCCCACCATACCTGCTAATGTCACTGCTGAACAACCAGCTCATCTGATGCGCGAGCCTTGCCATTAATTTCAACAGACGCATCCTCTATCACAGCCTTCAAATCGGATCTATGACGTGCGGACTAACGCTTTGTCACCACCATTAGGCTCCCATTCCCACTGCCCCTATCTCTCGACGACTCCATCTCCTCATAGGTTTATCTGGATTCTTCCAGCTGTAAAAGACGATCCGAGTCTTCATCCTATTAGCCAACTTATCCCCAGCCAGGCTCTCCTTAAATATCTCGAAAGCCTCAAACCCGGCAGACAAAGAGCGAATAGACAATATTAAAATATCGTAGCATACATGAGACGTATGCGAGATTACTGCTCATGGAGGCTGCAACAGTTGAACCTAAACTTTGCACGAGAAACTTTGGAGGCGGTACAATTATCGCCAACCTTAAATAAATGTAGCCGTACCAGTCGTGGCTACTGAAAAACAGCGCCGCTGTTTCAGTTTATATAGCAATAAATCTGGACAAAGCTTATAACAAATATCATCTTCCGATTTAGTTAATGATACGCACTCCAAAAATTGGTCTATCATTGGTGATCGAGTCGCATTGCTGCTTCCCATCAAAGCCGAACTGGAAATAAAACTTTTCTGACTCCACAAAAAAAAACACGCTAAGGAGGGTTAGAAAATGGCCGATGATAGACTCGAAAAGACTGAAAGCAAGTAGGTCATCCACACATAATCAGATGCTAAACGCGCGCAACCATTCAGCATATCAAAAGCTGATAATACAACTTTCGTAATCAAAGCCTCCAGATCTATACACCTCAACCGAACCGTCCTTGTCCCATGTGACCTACTCACTTAAAGATTGAACTAAAAGAGCATAAAAGAAAGAACACCAAGTAAAAAACAATATAAATCTTATTTTGAAAAACAAAAGAAGGTCAGCGGTAACTCGCGATAGTTAGTCTTAGTCTCACCCAGGTAATGTCAACTCGTCAAGTTTGAGCATTACCAGAGGCGTACGCTGAAAAGAGGGTGGGCCAAGCCCAAACAAAAAATATGTTCAGAATTGTCAGAGCGTGTGAAGAATATTTCGCATTTCTATGAACGGCCATTCTCATCTCTCCTTCACTTTTACCGCAACAAAAGCTGAGCACTGCAAAAGGAGAGACAGTAGCGGGTAAACACGCCGCGAGAAAACCCGGAAATACACCCAAGTCGCGCGTCTCAATAGTTCTGCCCAAACAATTAAAAAAGCACAGGAAACTTCTTTGCGTAAAATACGATACCCAAGCCCAATCCCGGATCATTATTATGAAACAGGCACGTAGAGTACAATTAATTTAACAGATACGTGGAAGAATAGAGTTGGGCTGACACTAATTCGTTTTCCAGAAGGAAAAATTTCGATGAAGTATACTGTAGAAGCACGCCCGTCTAATTGATATTGGGCTGTCTTCAAAAAGCTTTAATCTTATGGAGAACCTGCGGCTGCCGCGGAGTAGAGTAAGAGCTAGTGGTAGAAAAAGAGTGAAAGGAAGAAGAAAGAGAACTACTCAGTGACTTCTTTCCGATTGGCCAAATCGGGACTTACGACCATCGCAGCTGAAAATCGATTTTGGTTTACCCCCGCAAAAACATCCCAGCACAATCGAGAAATTGGGGAACCGTCCATCAACAGTATGCATCAAAAGCTCGAAAACGAAGCTTTTCCAAATCATCTAAACAGCCCTCACCTTCAGATGCTGCACCACTTCACTTCCAGTTCAGCATCGCTCAGTGCAGAGTGAATAGCTCTTACACTATGCATTGCCGTGAGGAAACAGGGAAATCCCCATCGCGGAATTTGACGTGTTATTACATCATAGACAAGACCAATACTAATTTACAGATTTGGTTGGCATCAGCGACACCAAACCGGAATTTGAAATCGTACTTTTCAATATACAGTGTAATAAAGTTATATCTTGGTCTTTTGAACCCAAAATACTGGTGTCTAAGGACGTGAACAGACAGCTTAAAGAAAAAGCAAAATTCCAGTCTTAAAAAACGTAACCAAAGTTTGGATGTCAAACGTCCACTCTTACACAGCATCTTGTTTTGCTTCTCTCAGAGTTCTAGCATTTCCAAGACGCCTTCAAGTTATGCTGTTGCCCGGGCAACAGTAGTACTAGATTCTATTAATCAACACACACCCTCTGATAGTGTCCAACAAAGACTTAGTAGCTGCCAATGCAGTCACAGGAGAAGGTGTAATTCTATGAAGTAAACCTGTACTGAACTCTCTGAACCAGTGTAGCCGTTCATACGCCCACCCCAAAAATAATTTCTCGAAATCATTCTGTTATGAAAACAGAAGCCATAGAGCAAAAAGTTCCCAGCAAAAATTGCTCGACAACCAGCCCGAAAGAGATGCCGAGACTACGGAGCTTGTAAAGCATCATGACAAGATAGGAAAGATTAACTCTGACAACTATGTGGAATCTATCTCCAACTACACCCTAGATCAGTCTCGGATGCATCACCATCCGAGTGATAGGTTAGATTCTAGAAGTTATTGCGTTATTCTCCGCTGCGGTGTCATTCTTTGTTCCCTTGGCCTCTTCTGGTGGTATTCGTTGCGATTCCTTCTTGAGCCTTCGCATCGTAATCGCAGCCAATGAGGATACTTCCAAAGGTAAGCTCTCGTTGGTTCTATCACAGAATAATACCACAACAGAAAAGTCAACTTTAACAAAGCACAAACAAGTACTTCCGACCAGGGAAGGTCACTGAGTAAATTCAGTCACGGAGGGAGGTATACAGCGCGGCTCGAGGTTCAAATTTACTTTCAGAATATGCAGAACGCTTGTGTAGAGGGAGATAAGGAGTTTGCCTACCGTGACACCTCTCACCGTTCTTGCTTTCCCACAAGAAAAGTTGGGAAAGTACCTATGCGAGGTGGTTAGCCATCAAGTGAATAGGTACTACATTGGCTCACAGTGATGGGGTCATGGGATCAAGCCCCTCGCGACCGTTTGCTTTGCTTTTTTCAGACTTTGAAGTACTGAAAGTGCTTCTGTTTACTTATTTTGACAACCAGCAGCATTATGTGATGTAGGGAGGACAAGAGTAGGCGAACTTCGTCATTTATCGTTCCTCCAAAGATTTCCTTGAACAGGTCTTGCTGGTTCCCAATGAAGTTTGGTGTGCACATGAACACATAAGATTCAAACTACATCCAACTACCTACAGACAGATGTGAGGGCAAATGGTGTGATTTACGAAGTGATAAAGACAAGAGTTTTAATATTAAGCATTAGCAGATAAAGCAACATCAAGTGCATCACAGTGAGATGTTTCCAGCGCACTAGGACCTACACTAAGCTGATTGTTCTGTCTAACAGAAATATGCAGAAGCTGCCTTGTTCCGTATGACAGAAATAACGCAAAAACTTCTTGAATCTAACCTATCAAACTCGAGAATGGCGAATGCGAGACTGACTAGTTGTACATTGGAAGACTAGATATCACATAGTTGTCAGAGTTAACTTTCCTTCCTTGTCATGAAGCTTTACAGCTCCGAGTCCGGCATCTCTTCCGGGCGGTGCCGAGCGATTTTGCGAGAAATTTTGCTCTATGGCTTTGTTTCATAACAGAATCATCTTCGAGAAATATCTTTGGGGGTGGCTATGGAAAGGCTACACATGGTTAGTAGAGTTCAGTACAGGTTTTTTACTTACAATAGAAATTACAGCCATCTGATGCACCTAGCATGGGGCTACTAAGTTTGTTGGACACTACTCCAGGGTGCTGTAGTTTGATTAATTAGCAACTACTAGTAACTACTGTTGCACCGAGTAAACAGCAAATAACTGAAAAGGGTCTCTGGACACATGCTAGAACTCTAGAGAGAAGCAAAAACAAGAGCTCGTGTAAGACGTGATCCCTTGACCAATCCAAAAAACTTGTTAACTTTTAAGATGGAATTCTTGCCTTTTTAAGCTGTCTATTCACTCCTTAGACACCAGTATTTTGGTCAAAAGCCAAGAATATAACTTTATAACACGATAATATTGAAATAGATTTCAAATTCCCGGTTTGGTGCTCGCCTGAGCCAACCAAAGCTAACTAGTATTGGACTTGTCTATGAAGATAAAAACGTCAAATTCCGCATGGGGACTTCCTTTTCCTCCGGCAATGCATTGTACAGGCTAATTCACTGCCACTACGATCTCGAATGGAAGTGAAGTGCGTGCAGCATCCTGAAAGGTGATCTGTAGAGATGAAAGCTTCCGTTTTCGAGCTTTTGATGCATACTGCTTGATGACGTTCCACCAATTCTCGATGTGCTGGGATGTTTTTCGGGGTAAACCAAAACATTTCTAGCTGCGATGTCTAAGTCCCAGTTGGCCAATCGGAAGAAAGATCACTGAGTGTTCTCTTTCTTCTTCCTTCACTCTTTATTACTACCCCCTACCTCTACTCTAACTCCCGGGAGCCCAGGTTCCTCCCAAAGCATTAAAGGCTTTGAAGACAGACCCAATATCAATATACCGGCGTGCCTCATTACAGTAATCTTCGAAATTTCCTTCTGGAAACGAATTTAGTCAGCCAACTCTATTCTTCTGGATGGCTTGGGCGTATTTTAAGCAAAGAAAGTTTCCTGTGCTATTTTAAATTGATGGGCAGAACTATTGGAGAGCGCGCGACTTGGGTCTTTTCCACGGGTTTTCTCGCGGCTGTACCCGCTTACTAGTCTCCTCCCCTTTTGCAGCTGGCTCAGCTTTTGTTGCGGAAAAGCGAAGAGAGATGAGAATGCCGTCAAAAAGAAAAAGCGAAATACTTCCTTCACACAACTCTGTAAATTCTGAAAACATATTTTTGTTGGCTTGAGCCCCCCCCCCTCTTTTCGCGTACACCTCATGTAAATGCTCAACCTGACCTATTGACCTTACCTGGTGAGACTAAGACACTATCGCGAGTCCGCCTGACCTTCCCTTTGTTTTTCAAAATAAGATTTATATTGTTTATTACTTGGATGTTCTTTCTTTTATGCTCTTTGTTCAACTTAAGTGAGTAGGATAACATTGGGACAAGGACGGTTCGGGAGTGTACAGCATCTGGAGGCTTGATACAAAGTGTATTAGCAGCTTTGATATGCAGAATGGGCGCGCGTTTAGGCACTTATGTGTGTATGCCCTACTTGGCTTTCAGTCTTTTCGAGTCTATCAATCGGCCATTTCTCTAACCCATCCTTAGCTGTTTTTGTGGAGTCAGAACAAGTTTTATTTCCAGAGTTTCGCATTGATGGGACACAGCACATGCGATCGATCACCAATGATAGACCAATTTTTGGCGTGCGTAACATTTACTAAATCGAATATGAATTAATTTGTTAAAAGCTGTGTCCAGATTTCATTGCTATATAAACTGAAAAAAGCGCAGCGCTGTTTTTCAGTAGCCACGACTGGTACGGCTACATTTATTTAAGGTTGGACGATAATGTACTGCTTCCAAAGTTACTCGTGCAAAGTTTAGGTTTCAAATGTTTGAGCCTCATGAGCAGTAATCTCGCATACGTCTCAATGTATGCTACGATATTAATATTTGTCTATTCGCTCTTTGTCTGCCGGGTTTGAGGCTTTCGAGATTTTTAAGAGAGCTTGGCTGGAGAAATAAGTGGCTAAAGGGATCGAACTGGACGCTCTTTAACAGCTGGAAGAATCCAGATAAAACCTATGAGAAGAGGAGGTCGTCGAGAGATAGGGCAGTGGAAGTTGGAGCCTAATGGGGTGACAAAGCGTTATCCGCACGTCATAAGATCCGATGGGAAGGCTGTATAGAGGATGCTCTTTGAAATTCATGCAAGGCTCGCCGCATCGATAGGGTGAGCTGCTTCAGCAGTGTACATAGCAGGTATGGTGGGGACGTTAACCGTGGGTGACAAAGTCCGATTACAGTGATAGGGAGATGGGACCCGATGTTGGACGTTCGCGCGCCTGTCGTTGTTGCTTCACGGTTATGAAGCTTTCTCATCACTCAAGTGTGAAGATTTAGTGTAGAGACGTGGTAACGTTTGAGCGAAGGATGATTCACTATCCTAAGAAAATTATTTGATATCTGGCTGTTTTCGTACTACTTTGTACCTCTATTCTGTGCACTAGTGGCAGCCCGTGTGGTGACTCTTTCTTCGCTCGACGCTATTCCCAGGAGCGGGGGTGCGTGCCATGGAAGGGAGAGCGACGGCGACAGCCGACTGACGTATAGTTCGCCGGCTCAGTGCGACATCGTAGCTCAAGTAGTGACTTGCATTGCATTGTGTTGGGCATTCAAGTGAAGGGTTGCCTCTTGTTCGATAGGGGACTGCCACGCACATAAGACGCACGTCTCGTATCACCTGACCTGTGCTCCCGTGCTCATCGAGTTCTTCGAGCGGGCGCAGTAGAGTTCTCTATCCCCTGGCAACGTGGAGAGCTGTGCCAGTGAAACTCTTTCTGGTCGGGGGCGACACGATGAACTTCATACCATTCGGTTCTAGAGCTTCACGGAAGAAGTCTGACATCGCTATAGTGCGGTCGGTCCGGCGGTTCGGCTTTTGCATCCCGTGGATCCAGGCGGTGATCGCTCTAGATCACGGTCGTCTCGAAAGCATGACGTAGTCGGCCACCTGATACTTTTGAACTTGATATGCGCGCGTCTCTGATCTTTGATACGTCGGCGGAATTGCGCAGCTCCGGATTACCCTCTCCTACTTGCGGTGCTAGCGGGAACTCCGAGGCATCGCCCTTTCCATGGCAGCGTTGAATAACCCAGCGATGTTCATCCTGCTCTTTGTTAGAGTCAAGTGCTCTGACGCGGTATCGTCAAGGCAGAAGGACGCGGAATCGAAGAGGTTTAGCATGGAGCTCTGCTGTCTTCGTCTTTCTCGCTACCCCTCGATGTTCTTGGAGGCTCCCAGGCGCTTCGTTTCCTCCTGCTCAGCTCTGTGTGCTAGTTCGTTCTTCATTATGATTTCCCGACCCGGACATAGCTGAGCATTCAAGAGTATGCGTCGCTTCGCTTGAGGGTGGATGTAGCATCAGCAATCCTGTTTTCTAGAACATCGGGTCTTCGTTAGACTAGCTCGTTAGACCGATTTTCCACACGCGCATCGAATTCAGCCAGATTCGTTCCTCTTGCCCTTTAGTGTAACGATGTTTTTTATCAATTCTGTCAGCCAAGCGGAGGATGGCTGTGCAGTTGCGACCGCCCATCTTCACTCCCATGTCTTCCATTCCAGTTGTCGCCATGACGGTTCTCCGAAGAGCAGGGCTGAAGAGCTTGGGCGAGATGGTGTCGCCTGTCGGACCCCTCTCTTCCTCGATGATGATCTTCTCGCTAGCAATGGTTTGTTTGGGCTTCGTGAAGTTGTGCTTAGAGCTCACGTAAGATCCTGATGTACGGGGTAGGCAATACCACTGGCTGCCAGGGCTTGATAACCGACCTTCCGTCTCAACGGCATAAAAGTCGAAGGCTTCTTCTAAGTCGAATGAAACGTAAGGACTACGGCATCATTAGTACTATACAGCATACTCTCGAGTGAGCATTCTGTTACACGTAGGGACAGGTGAATGAGATCGTGATGAATTCCTCTTCGAACCCTAGACTTGCTTGCAGGACTGTCCTTCGTCTAGTGTTCTTGCCAATTTCTGTTCAGGCATGACTCGTGTGAAAATTTGTAAGACCTACAGACAAGCAGGCGATTGGAGCGGAAATTGCCAAGTAGCCGAATGTTGCCAATGTCGTCTAGCCTTCTTGTCAGCAAATTATTCTTCGAGGTGGTACCTTGCATTCCGCGGCTAGCGTGTGAAGAGTCGACCAGTCTGGTTGACGCATAAATGGCGGAATTCTTTTAGAATCAGGTTGATCTTTGTCGGACCTGGTGCCGTACCATTATCACGACGAGAAGGCATGTCGGACTTTAGGAAAATAGGATCGCGGAACGACGAGTATCATCTTGCTCAACGGATTTGGTGCAGCATGGACGTGGACTGGTCAAAGCAGATTCGACAGTAGAGTCGTGGATGACCTTCTCATTGGCCTTCTAGATTGTCGGTGATGTTCCGTACCGGACATCGGAGGGCGGTCTCATTTCTTGTGCAGTTGGCGAAGACGCGGCGGCGTTTTTGCGGATGCTCTTTCTCGCTCGCAGTACCACAGCTACGCTGCTCTTTCCGCTTCTTTTGGATTTCCTATGTTATTCGCTACTACTGCAATAGCTTCGCAGCGTCAGATGTCAGGCGGTAAATGTCCTGGGCTCGTGCGGTCCACGTTGGCGAATCGGCTTTGAGAGTTTCCTAGAGATTAGCGCTTGCTTTTGGGTCGTATTCCTGCGCCCATTTTGTTCAATTGTGGAATCTCAGAGCGTAGCGAGGAAGTGATGGATCCCAGTTGATGACGGGTCTGGGCTTACGCTTCTTGAACTTTCGGCTTCTCTTCCTCGGCGTCGATGCGGAATCTGCGCGATGGGGACGGGTTGTCGGCATCCACTGCTCAGAACTTTGGGAACAAAACACTCGTGCGGCCAAAACCTGGATGTTGAAGATGATGTGACGTCGATCTCGTTAGCGGATTGTCACCAGGAGACTTCCCAAGTCAGCGTAGCAGGTAGATCTTAACTGCATTTACCATGGATGGTTATGGTCGACATTATAAACTAAGCAGCTTTTCACCTTGCTCATTCACTCCATTGCTTGGTTCCGATGTCAAGTTCTTAGCCGTTATTCTGTAGTCCGATATTAGTTAATTCTAACGTTGAAATCACCGAGCGATGACCTTGAGAAGGCATGAACCTTCCTTGTAGAATTCTGCAATCGCGCATTAGACGACTCGAGCTCATCCTGTGGTAGCATTGATGTGGGTGCGTAGGCGACAAAGATTGTCAGCTGGAGTTGAAGCAATCTTTCAAATCGCGAACGTCGTTCGGCGTCGTCAGACTTTTCGCCACGAATCGATGCGTTCATGGCACAGTGCGTTAATGAAGAGTACACCCACACGCAACGCCTCTGAAGCCCCACGCAATAAAAGTACCGCGCCATCGCGAGTTTTGCACTAATATCCCAGGGTAAGTGTGAACTCTTGGTCCGAAATATATAACAAAATGTGGCCTTCATGAAATCCGATATCCTCGCGATGACAACAGCTTTTCTGGTAGTCTTGTTCTGTGCGCACACAGATGTATATCGGAATGTGCGAAGTTAACAGTCCATTTTAGGAAAAGTGAACTGTATGTGCCCATTCAATAAAAGTGCGCGGACTAATGGTCAACTGGATTGACATAGGTGGGTACAAGATAGACTCACTTTGCAACTGCCCATCTTCGCTTAGGACTACGTTTGATAACACAATTATGATTCTAAGTGAAAGATTGCTTGGCGGTTTTGACTGCGCGTGTGGAGAGTCGATTCGAGCAGCATAATCTGACGAAGCACTTGCTCTTGGAAACGGAATTGAGTTTCTGCTATATTCATGCCACACGCAGATGATCATCTATAAACGGATCTACATTATAGCCACCAGGGATCGTGGATAACGAATCTGATGACTAATTGCACCAGTGTCGGAAAACGGGAGAGTGAGCGTCGGGAGAATGATTTCGAACATGGGGGCAGTAACAGGAGTATGGGAGAGACTCCCGCTGATCTTCTCTTTGATTCCGCGGTCTTCCGTGCCTCTAATTTACGTTTGGAGACCTGCCTGTACGAAAGCAGATGACGAGGCTAAGATCATCTCAGTTCGGCGGTTGCCTCGCAAGAGCGATTTCCCGAGGTTCTCCGCTGACGCAGGGAGAGATGGAACCGGGTTACGGCTACATCGTGATTACGGGAGCGCGTTTGTCAGGGTTTCAAAATTAGGTGGGCCTGTGGCACGTCCTGCGTTTGAGGCGATCACATGGAGCAGACGTCTACCACACAGAGTTCGGGGTATATCAAGAACGCACGCGCTGGAATGACCTTACGAGTAGTCAGACTTTTTGGCTTGGAACTCTTATGTGTTGTATTGAAAAGTTTCGTGTAGGGCACAGAGAACCCATAGAGTAGCTCTAGCAGGTATTGGCAGATTACTGAAGAGCTCATTGCGCGAGCGCCAATGCAACTCAAATAGATTAGCGAGGTGCAGAGGGAGATATCGGTACTTGTTTAGGCTGGCTCGGTTTAAACATAGATGTTGTATTTATTGTGATAGCGCGAAGAAGAGTGGGACACAGGTAGTGTTTCAGGTTCTGCCAGGATAAGATTTGCTTTCATTGAAGTATCCCAGTCTCATCAATACACCATGTTAAAAACGCTTGAACAGGTCTTCGCTTTTTTCACAAGTTACACGTGAAAATGCGTGTATGCTTATTCGGGCAAATCAACAAAATCGTTCCGTAGTGGTTGCCACTGTAAAAGCGACTTCCACTGATTAGATTATGTATACCGGCGCAGCAGTAGAGCGGATGAGGCTACTTAAGGCAAGCATCGCAGTATTGTCCTCACTTCGAATACAGTGACCAATAATCGATGGCCTAGTAGGCAGTTTGCACATTGTGATGAGCAACTATGGGTCTGCGTTTAGTTATGTTAGTCACCATTCATTTGTCGACCTGGCCCTCGGAGACAGGGCACCAGAGTAACGTTTTGTTCTCTTGTTAGAGAGTCGAGGCCCACAATACAGAAATAGACTACCATGATGGTATGATCCGCTTGCGGCTCACCTTACGCTCAAAGCTGACAGTTTTGCTCAGGCTGCGACAGACCCGCCCATGTCTCATCTTGGCCCGGAATCCAATTCGCGTACCGCCATGCTATGTCTCAGCGCAGACCAGAATTGTTTGTGTAGGCATAGAATTGGCGTTTTGGTCATACTTGTATGAGACCGAACTCAATAGCATACATACTTCTTTGACCAAGCCCAACTAAAATTGCAGATATGCACGCAAGAAATATCACGTCTCGGGCTAAGCTTGACAAGTCCGATGATCGACATTTCGACGCATGGCGATTACCCACTGCCTCTCTTGTGTAGGATAAACGTTTATGGGCCCGGCTCAGCCAGTCTTGCTTTTTCGGATTTCTGCCACAATCTGAGGTTCAAGATTCTAGTGCGGGGTTTGCCAAAAATTTTTTGATCTCTCCATATTTTCGTCGTATGCCTCAGGTCAAGCAAATTTGACAATTCGTTCGAAAGAAATAGGCATCTAAATACAGAAGCCCTCTTTTGATATTTGCCTAGTCTCACTTTTTCTTCACGCTTATTGCATAAGATGGCCTGATATGAAGCTAATCGAATATACAGGGTGGGCTAAAAGTCACTTGGCGCTGCAAAAATACCATCTTCCATATGCTATTTATTTACTGATGATGTTTCTGCACATATCCTTATGTAAACTTTTCTAGGGAAAGAGCGCAATATCGCCTTAATACGGCTCGGAAGTCAGCAGTGAGTTATGATCGCAGGAGCGACGGCGGTGGTCCAACTTCCAAATCAGCCAGGCATCGAGAATTATAACGGTGTTTGAATATATTGAGTTTCTACTATCATCTTCCTTCCAACTACTGGCACACCGGTGGTCACCCCTGGCAAACTTAAAACGCGAACTGGCCTTGTCTGTTGCGGGCAAGACACATCACGCGATGGGTGAGTGTCTTCTGGCGGGTCAGTACAACACCTCCCCTAGAAAGGGACTCGGGTACGACCCCTCCGCTGTTTTCTAAGTTGTTGTTTTTTTTCGTTTTTTTATTTGCTTAGCGAGAGAACTCAGGGAGAAGACAAGGCTAACCTCCTTTGGCTTTTTAGCATCCGTTTAGCATTAAACTAGCACTAAACAAACTGTGTTATGGATAGAAACTCGAAAACGATTAGTAGGTTCAACAGACAGAACCCAGCAGCGTCGCGTTACCATCTCGGGAGGCTACGATTAAGCTACTGTATTATTACCTCAGTCATGAGTTCAAGAGTATTCCGAATTCATTCGTCATCAAAACTGCTAGGCCCGCTCGTAAAGCATCACCTTCGTGGAGGTTGTCAATAATTGAGGACTGTCCTTATGCTGCCCGTTAGTTTCTTCTCGCAGCTGTCATGCTGGCGCCAGGTGGTAGTAAGAAAGGTCGAGGCGACGCTTGGACGGCAGGGGTATACCGGATTACTTCTGTGTCCATATTGCAGCGAGAATAAGATTCCCATCTTCTCTTAGTCTGTGCTGTATGCTTTCATGAGCATAAGCTCTTATTGGAACCATGCTCCGTCTAAGCTTAACTACCCCTATAGATAAGGAGCTTTTGCTGGGTTCTGTCCTGCTGAACCTCTAAATGTTTCGAGTTCTCATCCATACACAGTTGTTTAGTTGATATTGTAGTGACTCTAAATCGGCTGCTAAAAGCAAAAGAGATTCGCATTTTGGTCTCTTGTTACGTTGCTTCTCGAATTTGCAAACTAAAAGAAACAAATCAACAGGTAGAACACGGAGGGGTGTACCGTCCTTTCTTAGCGGAGGTGTTGTACTGAACCGAACAAATCCCATCGCGTGCGTGATGTGTCTTGCTCCGGTCAGAAGACCAGTGCGTTTGTTGCCCAGGGGTGATCCCTTGGGTTGCCAGGTGTATGGAAGGGAAGATGATTGGTAGAAATCATCTTTTACACCTATTATATCGATGCCTGGGCTGATTTGGAATTGGACACCCGCGGGCTCCTGCGCATTCAACTAACATCCGCCTGACTTTCGAGCCGTATCTAAGGGCGATATTGCGGCCTTTCCTAGAAGTTTTTCACTTAGGATATTATTGCAGAAAATCATCCGACATATTAGGGTATCGGTAGATGAGATATTTTTGCAGGCCGCAAGTGACTTTTTACCCACCCTGATATGATTCGATTTAGCTTCATATCGGCCTCTTATTCAACGTGAGAAAATGGAGACTGGCAATAGTAAGCGCTTTCTGTAGTTAGATAGTTAGTGCTTTCGCTACGATGTGCTAATTTTGTTTGACTAGGCATAGACGACAATATGGTAGAGTCAAAAAATTTGCAACCCGCACTAGAACTTGAATCAGATTTTGGTGCAGAATCCGAAGAAAGAAGACTGGCTGAGCGGGGCCATAAACATTTTTCCTACACAGAGAAGCCATGTGGGAAAGCCAGGCTCGATGTCCGATCATCGAGACCTTGTCAGTTATCCACGCGAGTGATATCGCGTGCTGCAATCTGCAATTTTATTGGATGGCAGATATGAGGTATGCGATGGAGTAGCGGTGTTCTCATACAGTATGGACCAAACCATTAGCTGCGCTACACAAAAATGTGCTGCCGAGAAATGAATTGCCGACGCTCGAATGTGAGTTCTGCCCAAGATGAGCCATGGGCGTTTTGCATCTGAGCAAAATCAGCTTTGAGTTAAGTGTAGCCGAAGCGGCATAAATCATCATGGCAATATGATTTCTGTATTGTTGGGCTTCGGATCTGCTCTGATCAAGAGCAACAAAATCGTTATCTGGTTGCCCTGTCTCTCCGAGGGCCAGGTCGACAATGAAATGTACTAATATACTAAAGCGACCATAGCTGCTCAACAGTGTCAAACTGCTACTGCTCATTTTTTGGTCATGTATTCGGTGAGGCAATCTGAGGTGCTGCTTAGTAGCCTCATTCCACCTACTTGCTCGCTGTGTTAATAGTTAATCGTGGAGTCGCTTGGTAACGTGCAAGCTACGCGATGTTGTTTGATTGCCGGATAAGCACACCAGCATTTTTACTGTAATGATTGAAAAACGCGAAGATGGTTCAGGTACCTGAGGTTTAGCGAACGGGATATCATGAAAGCAGATCTATTCCGCGAGAAGCTTGACACTACTTGTGCCTCACTTTCTTCGAGCGTATTTCATAAAACACCTATGTTTAACCGGAGCCAGCCTAACAGTACGTATCTCCTGTGCACTCGCTAATTTATTTGAGTTGATTTGGCGCGCGCCACATGGAGATCTCAGTAATCTTGCGCAACTGCTAGAGTACTCTATGGGTTCTCTGTTGCAGCTACCGATAAACTTCATACCACTAGAGTTTTCAACCAAAAGTCTGCTACCTCGTAAGGGCGTCATCCAGGCGTGCGTTTGTATTTCGCGGAATCGTGTTGGTAGTCGTTGCTCTCAAGTGTCGCCTCAAACGCAAGACGTCCAGCCCACCTAATTATATATTCTTTGAACCTGACAAAACGCGGCTCCTGATCCGATGTAGTCGATAACTCCTGGGTTCCATCTTTTCCGTTCGTGCAGCGAGACTCCGGGAATCGCTCTTGCGAGGGCACCGCCGAATGAGTGATTTAGCTACGGTCCATCCTGCTTTTCGTAGATGGTGGTCTCCAAGACGTAATTTAGGCAGGAAGACCGCCGGTCAAAAGAGGAGATACGGTCTCTCATCTCCTCGTTACTCCTCCACATGTTTTCGAATCTTCTCGAGCCGCCATTGCCTCCTTGCGTTTTCGACACTGGGTGCTAAGTAGTTATCCAGATTGGTCTTTGCCCGCCCTGGTGGGCTTAAGTCGACCGTTTATTAAGATATCTTCCTTGGTGCTGAATTAGCAGGAATCATCGTTTTCCAATGGGCAAGGTCGTTCGTCAATTATCGTGGCACGAACGACTTCTCACACGCGCAGCAGAAAACCAGCCAGCAATCTTTCTGTTGTCATATTGGTGTTATCAAAGTAGTCCGTAAGGGGAGATGCGTGCAGTTGCCAGTGATCAATCTTTACCCACTATCGAATTCAGTTCGAGTTCGCATTCAGTTCTCTGCCCTTTATTGAATGGGCATACAGCGTCATTTTCCTAAATGGACTGTTACATCAACATTTCCGATTAATCCTGACTGTGCGCACGAAGCAAGAAATACCAGAAAATTGCTGTTGTCTCGCGAGGTTATGGATTTTCATGAAGCCATCTTTTGTTATTAGGATTTCGTGCCAAGAGTTCACACTTATCTGGGATTAGTCATACTCGCGGATTGGCGCGTGCCGTCTTTTATTGCTGTTGGGGGCGATTCAAGGCGTTGCGCGGTGTGCGTGATATCTTCATTACGCACTTTGCCGATGAACTCGCATTCGCTGCGAAGTTCTGCCGACCAGAATGCGGACGTTCTCGCGATGAGAAATCGTGAGTTCAACTCCAGCTTTGAATCTTTGTCGCTACGCACAACATCAAGCTACGACGAGGATTGAGCTCGAAGCGTTTTATGTGGATTTGGAGAGAAGATTCCTACAAGGAAGGTCGATGCCGTTCTTCCAAGGTCTTCGTCGGCTGATTTCAACGTAATATTCGGCTAAGAGAACGGCCTGCAAGATTTGAATGCGAACTCATAGAATGGCAGTTGGATGAAGCAGGCGTGAAAAGCTGTCTGGTTTTATATGTCGAACCCTACCATCTCTGGTAAATCGACAGTTAAGCGTCCTACTCTGAGTACGCTGGACATGGGAAGTCTCCTGGTGGGCAATTCCGTAACGGATCGGCCACATCATCTCAATCATAGGTTATTGCCTGACGAGCTGTTGTTCCAATTCTGAGCAGCGATCGGACAACCTTCCCCATCGCGCGGATTCGCTTCGACGCGAGAGAGGGCCGCAAAGTTCAAGAGCGAGCCCAGGACCGTCCATCAAACGGGATCATCATTCTCCGCTAAGTCGGCGAGGCATTCCACAATTTGCAACTGATTGGGCCGAGGAATACGGAAACAAGAGCGTCTATCTCTAGAACTTCAGACTGGATTCGCCAACCGTTGGAGCGGCACGAGCCAGGCAATTACCAGCTGACATGCTTGCAGCTTGGCGAGCTAGCAGAGAGCGATAAAGGAATTCACAAGAGCAGAAGAGAGCAGCCTGTATCGGTGGAAGCTTGAGAGGGAGAAGAGCTCCGCAAAGCCGCCGCGTCTTCCGCCACCTGCAAAACAAAGCAATGACCGCCCTCGATGTCGGACGGACAACACTTCGATCTAGAAGGGTAGATGGAGAAGGTCATCATCCACGACTCTACTCCTGATCCTCTTTGACGCCACGTTCATCTGCCACCATACCGTTTGGAGCCAAGATGGATATCGTCGTTCTTTTTCCGCAGATCTCATTTCCAAGTCGACATGCCTTCTCGTCGCGTGAGTAATGGCTACGGCACGCAGTCCCGACAAGATCAGACACTGTAAATCTAAAGAATCTTCGCCAGTTCTCGTCAATGAGGACTGGTATCGACATTTCACAAGCGTAGCGTCGAATGCAAGGTACCACCATCAGAGAATTGTTGCTGTACAGAGGGAGACGACATTGCACAATTGCGACATTGCCAATTACCCCAATTCTTGCCTGTCTGTAGTAAAACTTTTTCCCGAGATCATCGTGACAGAATTGCGAACACTCAGCGAAGCGCACAGCCATGCAAGCAGCCGGCGTTTCGAAGGATTCGCACGATCCATCACCCTCCCACCGGATCCGAAGTCTCGCAAAAGTATTGCGAGAAGCCAAGATGCCGTTTATGTCTTCGTTATCAGCTGAAGAAAGCCTTCGACTCGCGTCTGAGACGGAGCGGTTATCGAAGCCCTGGGCATAGCCGGGAATTCCTACTCAGTACTCAGATTCTTTGTGAGCTCGTACAGCACTCAACGCAAACTTCTACGGAGAGTCATATCGTGTGAAGACGAGCGGGTCCGAACGGGCGACACCCATTCGTCCAGTCTTCAGGCTCTCCGAGAACGTCATTGCGCCACACTGGAGTGGAAGATGGGAGATGAGACTGGCGCGGTCCGGCACTGCACCATCTCCGCGTTGCTGACGACATCGTTTATAATATACAACATCGCGCAAGCGACGAATGCTGGGCTGGTTTCGACTGGCGCGCTTGGTGAAAACCGGTTATGGTAGTCTAACGAAGACGATGTTTCGTGAAAAACGGATGCGCTTCTGATGCTTACATTCCGCTACGGATCCGGAGCGGCCATCTCGTGACTCCTTAGCTATGTGTGTACCTGGCTCGTGAATCATATGATGAGCGAGTGCACCAGAGCTGAGCAGGAGGGAAGCGGCGGCTGCGGGAGCCTCCAAAGACACTCGAGGGAGTAGCGAGAGACGAAGAACAGCAGCTCCGTGCTAACCGTCTTCGTCGCGTGTTTATACTGGATGTTCTTCTTTTTTGCTCTTGTTCAACTTAGTGAGAAGGATCAACATTGGGACAAGGACGGTTCGGAGGTGAAAGCATCGAGGCTATACGTAAGGGATTAGCAGCTTGATATGCAGAACTATGCGCGGTTTCAGGCATATGTGTGTATGACCCTACTTGCTTTTCAGTAAGTCATCAATCGGGCCTTTCTCATAAACCCATCCTAGCTGTTTTTGCTGGAGTCAGCACAAAGTTTATTTCCAGCTTCGCATTGATGGACACAGCAATGCGACGATCACCAAAATGATCAGACCAATTTTTGGGTGCGTACATTTACTAAATCGGAATATGAATATTTGTTAAAAGCTTGTACCAGATTTCATTGCTAATAAACTGAAAAAAAGCGGCGCTGTTTTTCAGTAGCCACCGACTGGTGCGAGTTACATTTATTTAAAGTTGGACGATAATTGACGCCTCTAAAGTTCCGTGCAAAGTTTAGAGTTTACAAAGTTTAGAGCCCATGAGCCAGTAGTCTCGCATACGTCTCATGTAATGCTACTAATTTGCTATTCTGTTTTTTGTCTGCCGGGGTTTGAGCTTCGAGAATTGAAGGAGCTGCTTGGAGACGATAAGTGGCTGAAGGAGATTCGAATCGTCTTTAACAGCTGGAAAGATCCGATAAAACACTATAGAAGGAGAGAGTCTTCGAGAGATAGGCAGTGGGAAGGGAAACCTAACGCTGGGTAACAAAGCGTTATCGCAGCTCATATGATCCGATGGGAGGCTGTATAAGAGGATGATCTTTGAATTCATAGCAAGGCTCGCAGCATCAGTGAGGCGTTGCTTCCGGCAAGTGACATAGAGGATGAGTGGGGACATCAACAGTGGGTGACAAAAGCCGATTACAAGTGATAAGCGCTGGCGTGTGACGTTGCGGCTGTCGTTGTTGTTTAAGGTTGTGAAGCTTTCACATCATCAAGTTGTGAAGATTTAGTAGAAGAGACGCTGGTAACGGTTGACAAGGGATGATATCACTTGCTAAGAATAATTAGAACCATAGAATTGGCTGTATTTCCTACTACTTTGTACCTCTATTCTGTCAAATAGTAGAGGCCCAGCGTGTGAACTCTTTCCTTCGCCAGCGGCTAGTCCGGCGGAGCCGGGTCGTGCCATGGAAGGGAGAGCGTCCGGCGACAGCCGACTAAAGTAATAGTTCGCGGCAGTGCGACATCGTAGCTCATGTGTGATTATCATTGAATTGTGTCTGGATTCACAGTGAAGTGGCTGCCTTTGTTCGATATGGAGCTGCACCACAATAAGAACGCCCTCTGTATCCCCTGTATCACCTGTGCTCCCGTTGATCATCGAGTTCTTCGAGCGGGCGCCAGTAACGTCTTCATTCGCCCCTGCAACGTGCAAGAGTTGCCCAGTGAACTCTTTCTGCTCGAGGGCACGATGAACTTCATACCATTCGTTCAGAGCCTTCACGAAGAAGTCTGACCATCGCATAGGCGGTCGTCCAGGCGTTCGCTTGGCATCCCGTGGAATCCAGTCGGTGATCGCTCTAGTCCAGCAGTCGTCCTCGAAACGCATGACGTGTCCGGCCCACCTGATCTTTGAAACCTTGGCATATGCGGCGGCGTCTCTGATCTTCGATCGTCGGCGGAGTGCGGAGCTCCGGATTCCCTCTCTCACTTGCGTGTAGCGGGGAACTCCGAGCATCGCCCTTTCAATGGCACGTTGAATAACCCCAAGCGCATGTTCATCCTGCTTTCGTAGAGTCCAAGTCTCTGAGGCGTACGTCAAGGCAGGAAGGACCGCGGAATCGAAGAGGTTAGCACGGAGCTTGCTGTTCTTCGCCTTCTTCGCTACCCCCTCGATGTTCTTGGAGGCTCCCTAAGCCGCTCGCTTCCTCCTGCTCAGCTCTGGTGCTAAGTCGTTCATCATATGATTTCACGACCCAGGTACACATAGCTAGAGCATTCAGAGATGGTCGTTCCGTGAGCGTGAATGTAGCACCAAGAAGCCAATCCGTTTTTCAGAACATCGCTCTCGTTAGACTCAGCCATAGACCGATTTTCCACAACGCGCAGTCGAAATCAGGCCAGCATTCGTCCGCTTGCTCGATGTTTAGTTGTTTATCAAAACGATGTCGTCCAGCAAGCGGAGATTGGTGCATGTTGCCGAGCGCCCCATCTTCACTCCCATGTCTCCCATTCCAGTTGAGCGCAATGACGTTCTGAGAGAGAGGCGCTGAGAGCTTGACGAATGGTGTCGCCCTGTCGACCCCTCTCTTCACATCGATGATGATCTTCTCGTAGAATGGTTTGGTCGTGAAGTTGTCGTAGAGCTCACGAAGAATCCTGATGTACTGAGTAGGAATACCCTGGCTGCCCAGGGCTTCGATAACCGCTCCGTCTCAACGGGAGTCGAAGGCTTTCTTTCAAGTCGATGAACGTAAGACATAACGGGCATCTGTACTCTCGCAATACTTCGATGAGCTTCGTTACCGGTGTGGAGGTGATGGATCGTGCTGAATCCTCTTCGAACACCTGCTGCTTGCATGGCTTCCTTCGTCTAGTGTTCTGCCATTCTGTTCAGATGACTCGCGTGAAAAGTTTGTAGGACTACAGACAGCAGGCAGATTGGGCGGAATTGCCAATGTCGCAAGTTTGCAATGTCGTCTCCCTTCTTGTACAGCAACAATTCTTCCGAGGTGGGTACCCTTGCATTCCGACGCTAGCGTGTGAAGAGTCGAACCAGTCTTTTGACGAGAACTGGCGGAAGATTCTTTAGATATTCAGGTCTGATCTTGTCGGGACCTGGTGCCGTACCATTACTCACCGACGAGAAGCATGTCGACTTTGGAAATGAGATCTGCGGAAACGACGTATCCATCTTGCTCCAAAACGGTTATGGTGGCAGATGGACGTGGCTGTCAAAGAGATCAGAGTAGAAGTCGTGGATGACCTTCTCCATTGCCCTTTCTAGATGCGGTGATTGTTCCGTCCGGACATCGGAGGGCGGTCATCTTGGTCTTGCAGTTGGCGAAGTCGCGGCGGCTTTTGCGGATGCCTCTTCCTCGCCTCTGCAGCTTCCACCAGTACAGCTGCTCTTCCTCTTTGAGATCTTCCTTTATCGCTCTCCTGCATAGCTTCGCAAGCTCAGATGTCAGCTGGTAATTGCCTGGGCTCGTGCGCTCCACGTTGCGCGAATCAGCTTGAGAGTTTCTAGAGATAGACGCTTCTTGGTTCGTATCCTCGCCCATGTTGTCAATTGTGGAATCCTCCAGAGCTTAGCGAGAGAAGTGATGTGATCCCAGTTGATGACGGTCTTGGGGCTCGCTTCTTGAACTTTGCGGCTCTCTCTCCTCGCGTCGAAGCGGAATCTCGCGCGATGGGGACGGTTGTCGGATCCTGCTCAGAACTGGAACAACACTCGTCAGGCAAAACCTTGATTGAGATGATGTGGTCCGATCTCGTTACGGAATTGTCCACCAGGAGACTCCCATGTCCAGCGTACAGAGTAGGACTCCTTTAACTGCGATTTACCATGGATGGTATGGGTCGACATTATAAACTCAGACAGCTTTTCACCCTGCTCATTCACTCCATTCTATGAGTTCCGATGTTAAGTTCTTCAGCCGTTCTTCTTAGTCCGATATTAGCGTTGAAATCACCGACGATGACCTTGAAGAAGGCATGACCTCCTTGTAGAACTTCTCCAAATCCACATAGAAACGCTTGAGCATCATCTCCGTCGTAGCTTGATGTTGGTGGTAGGGCCGACAAAGATTGTCAAAGCTGGAGTTGAACCACATCTTCTCAATCGCGAACGTCCGATTCGGGTCGTCAGACTTTCGCACGAATCGATGTTCATGGCCAAGTGCGTAATGAAGAGTACACCCACACCGCCAACGCCTCTGAACGCCCCCACAGCAAATAAAAGTACCGCGCCAATCCGCGAGTATTGCACTAATTCCCAGATAAGTGTGGAACTCTTGGTCACGGAAATCATATAACAAAATGATGGCCTTCATGAAAATCCATATCCTCGCGGATGACAACAGCAATTTTCTGGTATGTCTTGCTTCTGTGCGCACACAGGATTATATCGGAATGTTGGATGTTAACAGTCCATTTTAGGAAAAGTGACCTGTATGTGCCCATTCAATAAAAGTGCAGAGAACCTAATGCGTCAACTGGAATTGACATAGGTGGGTACAAGATTGATCACTGGCAACTGCACCATCTCCGCTTTACGGACTACGTTTTGATAACACCAATTATTGACTAAGCAGAAAGATTGCTGGCTGGTTTCTGCTGCGCGTGTGGAGAAGTCGTTCGGCAGCATAATCTGACGAAGACCTTGCTCATGGAAAACGGATTGGTTCCTGCTATATTCATGCACAACGGGATGATCATCTTTAAACGGTCTACTTATACCCACCAGGGTCGGGAAACCAATCTGATGAACTACTTAGCACCAGTGTCGAAAACGAAGGAGGAAGTGAGCGGCTCGGAGAGATTTCGAAAACATGGAGGGAGTAACGAAGGAGATGGAGAGACTCCGTGATCTTCTCTTTGATTCCGCGGTCTTCCCTGCTCTAAATTACGTCTTGGAGACCTGCACTCTACGAAAGCAGGATGGACGAGGCTAAATCATCTCATTCGGCGGTGCCCTCGCAAGAGCGATTCCCGGAGTTCTCCGCTGCACGCAAGGGAAAGATGGTACCCGGAGTTACGCACTACATCGGATCAGGGAGCCGCGTTTGTCAGGGTTTCAAAGATTAGGTGGGCTGTGCACGTCTTGCGTTTTGAGGCGATCACTGGAGCAGACGACTACCACACAGATTCCGCGAAATATCAAACGCACGCCTGGATGACCCCTTACGAGGTGTCAGACTTTTTGGTTGAAACTCTAGTGGTATGAAGTTTATCGTGTAGCTGCACAGAGAACCCATAGAGTAGCTCTAGCAGGTTGCGCAGATTACTGAAGAGCTCATTGGCGCGCGCCCAAGCAACTCAAATAAGATTAGCGAGTGCACAGGAGATACGGTACTTGTTAGGTGGCTCCGTTTAAACATAGGGTGGTTTTATTGAAATAGCGCGAAGAAGAGTGAGGACACAAGGTAGTGTTCAAGCTTCTGCGGAATAGATCTTGCTTTCATGAATATCCCGTTCCTAATACCCAGGTAACGCTTGAACATCTTCGCTTTTTCAACAGTTACATGAAAAATGCTGTTGATGCTTATTCCGGCAATCAACAAATCGTCGTAGTGCTTGCCACTGTAAAGCGACTTCCACTGATTAGATTACTTAATCACGCGGAGCAAGTAGGGGGAATGAGGCTACTTAAGCAAGTACTCAGTATTGTCTCACTCGAATACAGTGACCAATAATATGGCCAGTAGCAGTTTGACACTGTGATGAGCACTTATGGTCTGCCTTTAGTTATGTAGTACCATTCATTTGTCGACCTGGCCCTCGAGAGACAGGGCACCAAGAGTAACGATTTTGTTCTCTTGATAGAGCAGATCGAAGGCCCACAATACAGAAATCTATTGCCATGATGATTATCCGCTTCGGCTCACCTAAACTCAAAGCTGAAGTTTTGGCTCAGAGTGCAAGACCGCCCATGTCTCATCTTGGGCCAGGATCCAATTCGACCGTCGCAATTCATGTCTCAGGCAGACAACATTGTTTGTGTAGGCACTAAATTGGGTTTGGGTCCATACTTGTATGAGAACACGATCACTCCAATACATACATACCTTCTTGACCATCCGCAACTAAATTGCAGATTGCAGCACGAATATCACTCTCGTGGATAAGCTTGACAAGTCTCGATGATCGGACATTCGACGCCTGACTTTATCCACTGGCTTCTCTTGTGTACGATAAACGTTATGGGCCCCGCTCAGCCAGTCTTTTCTCCGTTCTTCTTTCTTTGGATTTCTGCACCAAATCTGATTCAAGATTCTAGTGCGGGTTTTCAAAATTTCTCCGTATTTTCGTCTATGCCTATGTCAACAAAATTTAGCACATTCGTAGTCGAAAGCACTAGCTTCTAACTACAGAAGCCCTTGACTGTTGCCAGTTCTCCATTTTTCTTCACCGTTTTGAATAAGATGGCCTGATATGATATGAAGCTAATCGAATATACAGGGTGGCTAAAAATCACTTGCGCCTGCAGAAATTCCCATCTTCCAAATCTATTTTTTCTGATGATGTTTCTGCAATATATCCTATGTAATAATTTTGTTAGAAATCGGAATATCTGCCCTTAGATAAGGCACGGAAAGTCAATCGTGATGTTAGTGAATCGAAGGAAAGGGTGATTATTAGTAAATTGAAGAGGACGCTGTCGGGTGGAGTCCATTGTCCAAATGCAGCTCAGGTATCGTATTATAACGTGTTCAAACATGGTGAGTTTCTACTCTTCATTCTTCTTCTCTAAAAAACCCTAAAACTTCGCATAGCAGAACCAAGTGGATCCAGCCGCTGGGCAACTAATAACGCCAATCTGGTCCTTCGTTGACGGAGCAATGCACATTCACGCGATGAGGGATTTTGCGTTCGGGTTCGGATTTGGGTTTTACGAACACACATCCCCTAGATAAGGGACCTGTACGACCACTTCCTTATTTTTCTACGTTGTTTGTTTTTTTTTTGTTTCTCATGTCATTTTTCGAAAACCTTGGGAGAAGACCAATGCTAAATTTCCCTAGGCTTTTTAGCACCTGTTCAAAATATCAACGCAAAGAATGTTCAGCGAAATGAACTCTCTAAGCGCTTAGTAGGTTCACAGGACAAATTCCAGCGAAGTGCTCATTATATAGGGGTAGTTAGCTGTAGACGAAGCATGGTTCCAATGTATAGTTTACTTTAGCTCCCTTGAGAAGATATAGTGCAGACTTAGGAGAGGATGAAATGAGGGATCACACTGGTTAGTACATAAGTATGGCCGTTTTATTTCAACTGACGGCGATCTACTGGGTTAGTACTAAGTAAGGTTTCTTCAGTCTGGACATTTCTTCTTCTAAAGTGAAAAGTTTTGGCATAGCAAGTCTGATTTGTTTGATAGCAAATACTTTCTGGTCGGATGAGAACATCAAACAGCTGCCGGTTAAGGGAATAATGTGTGAATTTCTTAGAGTGTGTGGACACGTTGAAAATAGAAAGCCGAACGAAATTTGCAACTTCTTACAAACTGCCTCTACTGTACGTCTACTCGTAGTGCCGAAAATCTGCTTAGTTACATTTGAGAAAGGTGTTCTAGTAAGTCTAGCAAGATCTCAATAGGACGACTTCGAATGAAATTCAAGACTTCACTTTAGTTCAACTTTTACCTGCCGTCGCGTTTTTTGCAGGCTCACGTCTGTTTCCCTAAATTTTATTCTAAATAGTTGATGTTTCGCTTTGCATATTCTGATAGGCAAAATTTTCGTGCTGGCTATAGTCGCTTACAATGGAACACCTGCTCTCCAGAGCTGTTAATTTTTTGTTACATTTCAGGTTGTATAAAGGACGTGAGGTCGATGACGAACTAGCGCTTCCCGATTTCCAGAAATGTTTTAGTTGCAATTAAGCTGAATGTTTCGTAATGGTTTTTGTATGCTGCTGATAGCAAATTTCGGTGCTTTGTAACACTGCATGTAGTTATCGAATCCAGTTTGAATTTCGCTTTGTTTTTCAGGTTGGTAAATTATGAAATGTATGGATTTGTTACGACGAAGGCAGTTGAATAGCTGGTTGATCGGTGGCGAGGCTGTAAAGAAACAATGGGAAATATTATCATTGATAGTTTACTGTGAATATATACTCTCTTTTACAGTGTTGGTAAATGCTGTGTTTGAATTTACATAAGAAAACAAAAAAAAAATCGTGGGTACATTGGAGTCCGACCAGATGTCTCAAGGTCAGCGTTATCGGTTTTGCTTTTTTCAAAACAATGTGAGCACTCCTAGTATTAACCTGTTACTCAATGCTTTCTCCAGAAACCATGGCGCAATCTTATTGAGCTGCTCCAGGGCTTTGAAGCTTCCCGTAGGACAGCAGTAGGGAGAAGAAGTCGGGAAGCGCTATCTCTCTTGACCTCACGTTCCGTAATGCAACCTGAAAAATAACAGAAAGTAAACAGCTCTGAGAACAGCGGTTCAATTGCATTGTTATAGAGCACGAAATATCGCTAATCAGAAACGTGCAAAACATATCAGCGAAACGTCAACCTTTTAGCATGTATTTCAGTGGAGCAGACGGTGAGCCTGCCAAATATCGGGGAGTGAAGGTTGGCTACTTTGAAATTCTTGAAATTCGGTTCCAAGCGTTCCTTATGCTCTTGCTGGAATCCAGACTCAACCTTCCCAAATTGTATAGGAGCACTTAACGATTTTAGCAACTACAGGGTAAGACGTAAATAGAGGCATTTGTTCAAAGGTGCAATTTTCGTCTAACTTCACTTTAACATTCAACGACCAAAAATTCAAAATAATTATCCTTCAACTGAACTGTTTAGAGCTCTTAATAATGAGAGTGTTCCTATCAAGATGATGTCAAGCTTGCTTGCAAAAACCATTTCACTTTTGGTAACAAATTTTCAATTGAAAAAAACAAGCTATCACCTATGTGCCAACTCAATACAACGATTGCCATTACTAATCAGTTGCTTTGTTAACTAAGTTAGGTTACACATCCACAACCTCTTGTTCGGACCACTCGTTAAGGTATACTAGATGGACGTGCTATTCCACAAGCTTTTGTGTCTCAAACTCTGCGCGACGGCTGAGAAATAGTAGCAGCAGCTGACTCAAGAGCATCTTCCAATTACCCCTCAGTGAGGCTCTTTGGTCTGGAAACCACAAGTTTTTTCGAAAATAGCCCACTGGGTGAAGCAACGCGTGTTCCTGAAGAACTAACAACTGAACCCTCTATCTGCCGGATTTATTTGGCATGCAACATATGAAAGAAGCACGCGAGGTACACCACGTCCCGCCGCCGATATCACACGCAATGAGGTGCAATGTGATCGGCGAGGCGACCGCGTGACACATGTATCCTATATTGTTATTCATCATTAAGTGCGAAAAATAAACGCAATGGTTAATTTTTTTTTTTCTTTTTTGATTTTTATTCTTTTGTTAGTCCACAAATAGCCACCGGACTTAAGGTTCAACGCCCAATCGTCAGCAAAAAGAATGAAAACAAAAAACCGAAAATACAAAAACAAAATGAGATAAAAGTGCGACATCACGCAAGCTTCAACGTTCGGCCTATTCTAGCGTCGAAACAAAACTGCAGAACTAGAAGCAGCTAGCAGTGGCAAAAGAAAAGGAATGTAGATGTCAATTTTGAAGTGGCAAAGTTGAATTTTTACATTTTAGTGAATCTTGAATTATTCTGGTTCACAAGACAGATAGAATCGGTTAAAAACGACTTTGCACTGCTATCCCACAGCCTTGAAAAATTTACTGGCATTAGGTTGGCAAATAAGTTTAGGTATAGCCTGGGCAACGCAACAAGGCCAAGTTGTCCCGGCGAGCAAGTTTGTGCTTTATTGATCTAAACCGTAACCAGGGCGTAAGACCCAGAGACCAGCGCAAGTATCTGAAACCAGATACTTGTTGGACTCTGGACCAAGAAGATAAAAAAAATTGGCAAAAAAGCGCGCGAGCAGCATTGTTCATACAGGCAGCCAAGATTTTTGGCAAAGATATACAAAAGTAAAGAGAGTACGCTTACTAGCAAGACCGTGACCGCTTGTAATGATAGGCTAAGCGTAGGAGCATTGCAGTGACTTCATAAGGCGAGACCAAGGGATTTAGTACAGTAGCTTATAGCCGCATGCCACACCAAAAGAACCGTGCGATACAGAGCAGACTCCGTTTCTCGGCAGTCAACAGATCAAACCAGGCGTCGGTTACTGCATAGCGAGCAATACAGCTTTAGTAGAAAGAAAACGCCAGAAATGCATGTAAAGCAAAAGTTGAGGGAGATACGGCTTTTGCTTAGCCTGCATATTTTCAAGTACCGATATTTTAGTTTGGTTGTGAAAGTTCTGACTTCCTTTCTGAACCCAGAAAATTACCTGAATTCACGCAATGACCTGAATATATGGTCTCGATAATGCGAGCATTATGAGGAAGGGTTTCCGTTATAGTTCTTCGTTTGTCCTCCTGCTTGTTCTTTTTCTGCCAAATGGACCAACTTGTTATCCGGCTACTATCGCGTTCCCTTCCAAGCGCCTTCTCGAACATCTTTCTGCTACAACGCTGACGCCAGCGTGACAGCTGCCGATGAAAACTAATTAGAGTAGCATAAGGATCATGTCCTCAATTATTGGCAGTTTTGATGATGAAATGAGATTCGAAATATCTATGAACTCAGACTGAGGTAGCTGCAGCTCGTGAGACTGCTGAATGAAAAAGCTGCTCCCTCGTCAATTCGTACGCAAAGCAGCTACGAGATCTGAAGCGAATCTTCAGTCAGAAGGAAAAATGTGTCCGCTTCAACAGAGTAGTGCAGCCTACACCGCCCAAAAAGATAGTGGCGAGCTTCATGAAATAGAGTTGGATTGCTCTCCCCTTGCACCTGTATAGCCCAGACATTGCTCTCTCTAACTGCTAGCTGCTTCCCGTGCTAAACCCTTATATGGACGAGAATACCTCCACGGCCTGAACCAAAGTCAAAATTGAGATGATGTCCGACTCTGCTTAGCGCCGGCTTGCAGTGTGAGGCAATGACATCGATGAGGTGCTCACAAACTGGCAAGGACCCCGAATAACATTACAGCGTAATTTCAATCTTGTACGCCTCACTATTAAGAGAAAGCATAATTCAGAAAAATGTGATAAACTTTCCCGCCAACCTAAGATTATTGGCTTCCGAAACGTCAGACGAGAGCAACTGCTGTCATGTCGCGCCTCAAAAGAAAAGGGATAAGTGTCTTGGCTCGGAAATACTCCCCTGAAAATTTATAATGAAGGGACAATGAGTGATGCGGCCTCGACACGGCTTGAAAACCGAATACTTACTCGGCTTGAGTTTTAGCTTTCCTCTCGAAATCTTATAGCAGAATACTACATCATTCAAATATAATATAATATAATATCGCGCCTTCAAAGGAGACTCTTAAGATTGAAATCTTATAATCTTTCGTTGCACCTTGGAATGCCAGAAAAATTGTGTCGAAATCAGACTGGCATCTGTGAAACAGGATTCTTGTGGTCTGCACTGTTTGTACTTTTCTGGTCTGTAGTTCTTCTATGTGAATACGAAGCTTGCTGCTATTGGGACTTCAAATTTGGGAAGTGCTCTAGAACAGGAATGACATAGGCCTTGTATAGTTTGACCAGGATTAATTGGTCATTACATCGAAAGTTCCGGCAATGGAGAAAAGTGCAGAGAAAGCTTTCCTAACAGCATCTTTGATATATGGCTTATCATCGTTCGAAAGAAGTTCAGGATCACATGCTTTATGCGAGATGCTAAGAATGTATTCGTTCAACGAATGGTCCCAATACTCTATTCTGTAAGTGTGAGGAATAGTGGTTTTCGAAAGGTTCGCATTTATATCCTGAGCCGAGGCCCACTCCATCATATTAGAAATAGACTTAGAGAGAGCATTAAACACATCAGCATGAGTCTTGTTATCATAGTTGTCATTGGCAGGCAAATCGTAGGTGCACATGAAGAAAAGCATTGACGACAAGACACCCTCCTGAGGGACGCAACTTATACACGAGCAAGGTTTAGAGAATGCCTTGATGCACATTTTTCTATCCTCCGAATAAGAACGGGTTGAACATTATAATGAACCTTCAATACCTGCTGAAGTTTCACGATCCTTTCAGTGATTCACTTCATCGAAGGCTTTTCTACAAATCAAAATATATTACATTAATTGATTTTCTACAGTTGGCCGCTAGAGTCCAGTTAAAACACAGTCAGCCAGATGGTCTACAGTAGTCGCACCAGTCAGGAAGCCGTACTGCTCAAGAGGAATTGACTTATTTTCAATGAGGCATGCAAGAATCTGTCGCTAGCTTTTTTCAGCAATTACTGGGGGTGGTGTTATACTAATCGGACGATACGAGGCAATAAGACAGGAAGGCATTCTAAGGATAGCGGTGACCACAGATTCTTTCCACAACGCAGGCCCTTCGCTTAGAAGGAGCGAGATTTCGAGGACCACAGATTGTTGATTACACAAAGATTTCCCACTTTCTGTGAACACTTTGCGAGATTCCATCCATGGTTGCAGGTGAAAGGTGAAACGTCATCAACTGGACTGAGTCTGGAACCAAAACAGAGAAGAGAGTATATAGAAAATATTGAGCTAGAGCTTCAGCTTTGGCTGCATTATCAAAGTATCGGTTTCCAGCCTCCTCTGTTCAACTTATGGCCGGCAAGCTTTCTTCTAGGCCGTCTCAGGTGGCGATCCTATTCTGAGCAAACATTTTTGTGGAGTGGGTGAGTCAAAGTATTGGACCGCATTTTTTAAGACATCAGGTTCAGTACATCCCTGGGATAACGAGGATTGGGTATTTGTGAAGGCTGTAAGGGTACAAATCTGGACAGGCCCAAATAAATGATACCACAGAATCTTTTATAGGCATCATCGGCCAAAGTGTACCCCACCAATTGATTGAGTTCAGTACAAAGACATCCTGCCATAGTCGGCTTTATTGAGATTTGGAAGAGGTAGTCTGTTCTTGATCGCCAGTTGTATTTGAAATTGAGAGACAACAGTATTAGGGTCTTAAGAAGCAAAAGATGGAAGAATTGAAACAGATTGTAGTAGCGGTGTAGAGTAAAGTAATATCGAGAATTGATTTGCCAGGCGGCAGGCTTTGAAAGAATCTAGAACTCCAGAGAATGCCGCATTATTGACAGTATTTGGAGCCCGGTCTACCTTAAGATTCAATGTCAGGAGGAGCTATCCCTGGAGAAATGTTTTAATCATTTTTGGCTAAGCAGGTGATGACAAGCATCTGTGATGACTGGTGGATAAGAGCGTGACGGCCTATGATGTACGCTTTGCACACTGCGGTTGAGCCTCAGCTTATGAGGATTTCGCCGCATTTTTCGCGTCTCCAGCGATCTTCCTGGTCTCCAGACCCTCTCTGGACCAGTTGTGGAATATCAAAGCAACACCGCCCATCTCAAGTACGGCTCGCCCAGTATGAGGCGTTTCCCAGTTCGTCCACTAACCATGGATGACCTCAATCCACTTTTTTCCTGTGCTTGTGTTGCTCTGCAACCGATTCCGGAACTTTGGTTTCCGCCCCGCCCACCTAGACATCTGCTCCGCCCGCAGTGAGCGTCTTTTTACATTTCAATAGCTACGCTACTACACTGTTCTTCTTTTTCTACATCGTCTGTCTCGCTCTGAGGCAGAGTATACTCTTTTTATTATGCTACTTTGCTTCTCCCTCTTGGATGCCTGGTCGGTATGGGTGCCAACTAGCTTCGAAGTCGGCATGCAGTCGGTATCTAACCATCGCTGCCTGGAGCGTCCCTTAAGCCGTTTTCCAGGCACCTCAGACTCGATTCCAGTCCCACGAACGGTGTCAGGATTCGCGCGCAGTACATTGCCGTACCAACGGAGGCGAAATTCGAGCATTTTCTCGGCTACGGAAGCTATACCAGATCTCTTGACTATGTCGTCACTTCGAACGCGATCCATACGCGTGACGCCAGCCGTCCAGCGCAGCGTTTTGTATAATTGCATTTTCATGTCCATTACCTGAACCTCCTTGGTCGTGGACCGGCATTCAACACCGTATATCGCGACAGGTTTAACGACCTTTCTATAGATTTTTGACTTGAGGCGTTCCGGTATCGTCTTATCGCAAAGAAGCACAGTCATAGAGCGCCATTCAGACCAGGCCGCAGTCACACGCGCGCTCACTTCCGAGTCCAGACTGCCATCAGACGTGAGTGTAAATCCGAGATAGTTAAACGTCGTCGTACGCGTTAGCTCACTGCCACTGACCCCGGACAACCGAACTTACTTGAGTCGGTCGTCAGGTACTCGGTTTTCTTGACATTCTTGTCTGAGGCCGAGGTTCGCCAAGCACTCAGATTAAGTCTCCACCTGTTGCTAGAGATCATTCCTATCGTCACAGGCGAGCATCACATCATCAGCGTACAGAAGCGTCCATGGACTCGATTTCTATAGGTTTCGTGAAATGGCATCCATAACGGCAATGAAGAGGAGCGGGGAGAGAGCAGAGCCTTGATGCACCTCCGTTGTGACGGGAATTCCATCGAAGTGCCTGCTGATGTCCGCACGTGACTCGTGGGCCGGAATGCAGGATGCACAGCCACTCAATCGGCTCTCCGAAAACGCCGTGCTGTCGTAAGGCGTACCATCAAACTTCATCAAACGCGATCAAATGCCTTCTCCAAGTCAACGAAGGATAGATGGACATGCTTCTTCTTCTCAGGATGCTCGCCTGCAAAAGACGCGCGGCATGCAAAAGACGCACGTCGATGGTGCCACAGCCGGTCACAGAGCTACACTTGTTGGCAGATAACGGCTGGGGGATATGACGGCACGATTGTCAACAGTTCACTCGAAAATTTTCATGGTGTGCGAGAGAAGGAGAACTAGACGATAATTTTAGCAGTCTACAGAGCTACCCTTCTTCCAGATCGGAGCCGTGTGCTTGTTTGCCACCCCTCGGGCACGTTCTTCTCTGCAACCATCTGATTGAAGAACTTCGTCAATTCAGCAGGATACCAGTAGTGTGACTTCCCCACATTGGCCGCCTCGTCATCAGGACCTGTTGCCTTGTCTGGCTTCATCACTTTAAGTGTAGTTTCTGTTTCTTTTGCGGTTATCTTCTAAACGGGACCGTGTATTGGTAAGTATTATATATAAGAATGATCTAGTGATCCATTACTTTTGATCGTTACCTACCGTATCAGGTAGTACTTTTCGCGCCTAATTGATCTCCAGTGAGTATATAAACCCGTCGTTTTCAGTAAGTTATGCGTGTTATTTCTAATAAATATTCTCTGCCTATTCCACTGCCATCTACCTTCCGCGACACAGCAGTGAGGCATGAGGTATAGCCGGGTGTATTCTACCTATTATCTCGAAGTGGTCGTGCCATTGCCTCAGCACCTTCTTTCGGTTCATCAGAAGACCGCCATCAGACGACAGCTCTTCTCGACGTTGGTGCCCAAGGAATTTTCTGCATTCTCGGTCTGATGGTGACGAGTTCTGGTAAGTCAGTAGATGTGACGTTCGCCATCGGCTTCCAGCTTCCCACTGACGTTCTCGGTAAGCGGCTTTTGCAGCAGCTACAGCTTTCTTTGCTGCGCATTGTCTTCCTGGTCCCTTTGCAGTTGTCAGCAGACTTGTCCCTAAAAACAAATGATAGCGCCTTATCAGCTCGCAAACCTTTACTCCGACGTCGTCCGTCCACGACCATGCCTGCTTGCCAATTCTACACCTTCCAAGATTCATTGTGCTAAGTACGGAGAGAACAGCGTGAGCTATCTTTCAGTAGCATTTCTACAGATTTCGTCGACAGCTGTGACGGCAAGCAACTAAATAGGAACAATCGCAGCGCCTCCTTTTCTTTCACATGCCACCTTTTGATTCAGTCGTAGCCACATGCCTCGACCTTTTTCGACCTGCACGGCGCGCTCTTCAGCTCTACATCGGCCATCAGAGTGAAGTGTAAATCCGAGATAGTTAAACGTCGTCGTACGCGTTAGCTCACTGCCACTGACCCCGGACAACCGACTTACTTAAGTCGGTCGTCAGGTACTCGTTTTCTTGACATTCTTGTCTGAGGCCGAGGTTCGCCAAGCACTCAGATTAGGTCTTCACCTGTTGCTCGAGATCATTCCTATCGTCACAGGCGAGCATCACATCATCAGCGTACAGAAGCGTCCATGGACTCGATTTCTATAGGTTTCGTGAAATGGCATCCATACGGCAATGAAGAGGACGGGGAGAGAGCAGAGCCTTGATGCACCTCCGTTGTGACGGGAATTCCATCGAAGTGCCTGCTGATGTCCGCACGTGACTTCGTGGCCGGAATGCAGGATGCACAGCCACTCAATCGGCTCTCCGAAAATGCCGTGCTGTCGTAAGGCGTACCATCAAACTTCATCAAACGCGATACAATGCCTTCTCCAAGTCAACGAAGATAGATGGACATGCTTCTTCTTCTCAGGATGCTCGCCTGCAAAAGACGCGCGGCATGCAAAAGACGCACGTCGATGGTGCCACAGCCGGTCACAGAGCTACACTTGTTGGCAGATAACGGCTGGGGATATGACGGCACGATTGTCAACAGTTCACCTCGAAAATTTTCATGGTGTGCGAGAGAAGGAGAACTAGACGATAATTTTAAGCAGTCTACAGAGCTACCCTTCTTCCAGATCGGAGCCGTGTGCTTGTTTGCCACCCCTCGGGCACGTTCTTCTCTGCAACCATCTGATTGAAGAACTTCGTCAATTCAGCAGGATACCAGTAGTGTGACTTCCCCACATTGGCCGCCTCGTCATCAGGACCCTGTTGCCTTGTCTGGCTTCATCACTTTAAGTGTAGTTTCTGTTTCTTTTGCGGTTATCTTCTAAACGGGACCGTGTATTGGTAAGTATTATATATAAGAATGATCTAGTGATCCATTACTTTGATCGTTACCTACCCGTATCAGGTAGTACTTTTCGCGCCCTAATTGATCTCCAGTGAGTATATAAAACCGTCGTTTTCAGTAAGTTATGCGTGTTATTTCTAATAAATATTCTCTGCCTATTCCACTGCCATCTACCTTCCGCGACACAGCAGTGAGGCATGAGGTATAGCCGGGTGTATTCTACCTATTATCTCGAAGTGGTCGTGGCCATTGCCCCAGCAACCTTC
>MU912040.1:63927-96633 GCA_036418165.1 Cooperia oncophora
ATCAACGGCTATGTTGCGTGGCAGCTGTCTCGTACGGCACGAGTTCTGCGTCTGTGACAAGCCCTTGATCGCGATGCCTGACAAGAACAAAGTCTATTTGTGTTCTGGCGCTTCCGCTGTAGAAGGTTATCAGGTGGGAGTCGCGTTTACGGAACTTTTGTTCACGATGGCGAGATTATGGGCTTCTGCATATTCCAGATGCGTTCGCCATCGACGTTACGTGTTCCATAACCGAAGCCACCATGACAACTGTAACCGTCTTTCGTAGCGCCTACGTGACCATTTGCTTCGCCAGCGACAATAACAGTGTCTTCTAACGGTATCTCAGCTGTCTTCTCAGAGACCAGAACAGACCAGAAGAAACCAGAGCAGAGAGCAGAACTCATCATTTGATTGCTAACTCGACAGCTAAAACAATTTTCATCAGGCTCTTGTCGAAATTTCATGCTAGGTATCACGGAAACGAGAGACGATCACGGCCACACCGTTGGTAGTCTTTGGGCTGCCACAAAGGATGGCTTTGTAGCCGCGACCAATGCCTCTAGACTTGCAACTTGTTTCCTGTAGAAGAGATCTATTCGTCTGCGCTGCAGTGCCCAATCTGCATGAGCCTTCCGTTAACGCCCCCACCTTCAACGCTACAATGCGAACTTTCTATGCGCTCCGGGAGTTCTGGACTAACTAGTTGCCCCCATCCCCCAATGCTGTCTTTGCATCGAAGAGCCTCTATATTTTTCACACACGCCGGGCCTCGCGCGTCGGCTTCCGTGGACGCAGTAGCATTGATTCTGAAAACGTGTTGCATAGTCATGCATAAGCGTTGTGACTTGGGACCTAGATCACCCCGTTCCCAGGGGCACCATGTGGGATAGCGGACTTCACCACCAGGAGCGGACTTCACCACCCATCTCCTGCACACCTTTACTTATTTCCTCGCGGTTCCTGGGGCGCTCTGGAAGTGGTTCACGAATTTTGGGTTCTTGGCCGGTCCACCATTGTGCCCGCTCCGCCCAATACGAATGTGTCTATTTCACTCCATTCCCTTACCGAGTGCTCCCGTTCCCTGCCTCCGCGCTGTTATGGGACAGAGCTATGAATTTTTCAGTTTGGCTCCGCGCACAAAAGATGTGTCTCACAGATTTCAACCGGAAACCTCTTGCTAACCTTGATCTACCTTTTGCGCTGTCTGAAGGGCTCGGGAACTCAGAGACTTTCTCTTTTGCCCCGCCCACCTCGACGCGGGCTGCGCAAACAATGTGTGTATCTTAGTTTTCGCAGATGCTGAGCTCTTGCTTCCCTTAACTCTTTCCACCCGGTGTCTGTATCTGAAGTAAAAGTGTTTCACAGATTTTTTCGTATGGCTCTGTCCACCTTGGCCCACGCTCCTCCCACTCTAGGTGGGTATCCCCCTCGCCATCCGGTGACCCTTCGGTGACCTTACAAGGTAGGTCATTCACTCATGGCGTGCGTTTTAGAAATGGTCTACTGCAAGGGGTCCATGTGAAAATCACTAAAATGGATTTCATTTCTGCTTTGCTTTTTGGGAACGCCAAGAAATGGGTAAAAATTTGATGAAAGAGCGCGATTTTGGGTCATTTTATTAGGCTATTTTTAAATATAATGCTGAGATGATGAGATGTTCGTGAACTGTGCTTCGAGAACAACACAAATCAAGGTGAAAAAAGTAGCCTACCTGGAACGTAGTGTGGTAACACCGACGTTTCTCAAGCATCCCACCCCGCGCAGGGGAAGGGTATTCAGCGTCATGCTGGGGCCAAATAGCCTCGACAACAAATATAAGTGTAGTAATCGTGACCAGAGCCATCAGTTGTCCCTGCACGCGAAGTTTGAAGAAAAGTTTTTGATCAAGATTTTGGGTTATTATGTTGTTGAAAAGGTGGCTATCGGTATCCTCAGAAGCAGTTATTCAACCTCGCTACGTGAGCTTTTACTTTAACGCAGAACTAACAAGTATAAATTTCAAGCAGCAGGGGACAGATATACTGCATAATATCCACATCTGACAAGCTAAAGAAAAAGAGGTTCCATTGCGGCAGGAATCAACGTTTTTCCTGGTGAAAGCTTATGCGATGGGAGGTGAGGAAAATTCGGATGATCCATCACGGACTTGGAGCTAGGATAGCATTTTTTGAAAGACCCACTGCATTTTAGGAAGCAAAAGCAGCAGCGATTGTTTTTGCCGGTGACCTACATGGCTACGGAGATCCGAGCTCGGGTGTCGGCGCCAGTGATATGGTCGGCCCTTTGCCACCGAAAAACTTCAGAAAACTTTTGTTGGTGTAGGTTCGTATGCAGTTGTAACCGATAGTCTCAATCACGATTTCGCCGCTTCTTTTTGGCACCGAGGTTATTTGGTGGAAGCGTGGCGCTTAGCAGCCCATGCGTACAGGTTAACAACGCATTAGGTTCAAGAAAGCTCCTGCACCAAACCGGCGATGTATTGCGTTATGGTGAAATACGGGTGCCATGCTTGTGAAGAGGGCACCGAACAACCCTCGTCGCTCAACATTCAGCAAGTTTTTTACAGTAACTTTGCGAGTGCAATAGTTAAATATTCGTGAGTATCAGCGCATAGAATGAGTGCTTGAGTTGTTATATACATCACCACACACACGCAGCAACACAAAAAGGTTTGAATCCGGAAAATGCGAAAGTTGTCCACGAACAGTTGCGATCCAGAAACACACTCGTGGTTTGAGAACCCTATCGTGCCATCCACTCCACCCCCCCCCCCCGTCGATCATGGAAGTGCTGCTGCGGAAACCACTAAAGAAACATCAATACTGCCTCCCTCCATGCCTAGCGAGTACTTTCATTTTGACTCCATTTTGCTCTCTTTTCGATGCATAGTTAAAGGGAGCCTGCGTTCAAGTTGATGAGTTACATGGCTCAGGTAGTGACAACAAGGGGGGCAAGTACTCCATTAATGAGAAAAAAAATGCGAAAAAATTGTCGGATTTGCCCTATTTCAGACCCCCGCCGAGCTGAGGTTTACGTGCTCAAGGTGAAAAGAAGGCGCGGCCGCACGAGTTCTCACTTGTTGATATCAGCTACTTTCCCTTATCACCTCACTCCCCACTCTACGTGGAGAGAAGCAGCAATGGAACAACCGCACCATCAGGCAACCATTAGAAATGAAGTTGGGCGTAGTGGTCGCCAGGTGGGCGGGGTGGCCGACTCTTCACGAGCGGGCGCTGCTATTCTCTCGCATTTTTGAGTTGCGAAACTAGTACGTCCACTATCCTCATAGGGTGAGCTACGATATCCAAAGAGGGCGTGGGAACGACAAATGAACGCGGGCGCTGCCTTTAATATATATACATGCTCAAAGTTACAGTTAGAACAGAGCCCATCAAGATGTTTGAAATCGTCTACTTTTGTCGAACTTTTCACCCTTTTTGGCATTACCATAAACAGATAGCAAAATGAAACTCGTTTCCTGATCCTTGTATGATTCTTGTATAGGCCCCCACAACACTCAACAAACCATTTCTAAAAAGCGTGCCATGACCTGAATGATCTCCTTGTTAGTTCCCTTTTTCCCGGTTTCTAGATTGCTTGGAACCGACCTCCAATTCTTGGAATGAGTGCCTCATGTTGAGAAACGCTCCTCCGACTATGTTCTCAATGCAATATAGACATACCCCTCTCCGCAAATCCTCCACTATTTTATCGACTTTTCTGCCACCTCTTAGCTCCCTCGAGGACCAAGTTACTAAATTTCGTGAGAAGCACCGCCATCCAAATTACGCCCCTCCCAGTACGGGTGCGTTTACTCCATTTAGTCTGTCAACAGACTTACCCCACTCTGCTAAACTTACCCCACTTTCTTCTCCATCTTGAGCTGCCGTGGAATCAAATTATGATTTATTTCGGGGACATCGGAAGCACCGCCCATTCGGAAGGCGCCTCCCCCAATTGGTCTGACAATTTCTTGCCAGCCTCAATACAGTTTCTCCCCAACTCGGCACTGCTCTGAATGATGAATTTTATCTGCGATACCGCTGGCTTTTGGCGCATGCCCTGCCCGCTGTGGGCAGGGCTTCAAACAGATTATGCGTGCTCCTTGTATCTTGTGCCATGCCCTACCTATCCCAACCTTGACTCGACCTCTCCAAGTTGCTCCTCAGGCAGAACCGAACTTCCGTACAGACAAACAAACAAACAAGCAGACAGACGGAGCAACTTCTATATAGTACTGCCCTGACAGGAGGAATGTACAGCGCTGGGTCTTCTTTAGGGAATTTTCGAGATAAGGAGCGTGTTCTTCTGCTTCAAACAACAGTAGCTCTCTTCCAACGCAACTGTTTGCAAAAATAAGATCCAAAAGAAGATTGCCGCTTCCCAAGCAAGGTACAGCATCGCGATGTGTGAAATGGCGGTGTCGGTATGACTCACCTAGAAAGAAGAACGGTCCTGGTACTACCCTTCCCCCTTTCCAGCTCTAATTAATTGCTCTGACGAGAAGGATTAGATACTTAATGACTCACAAGCGCTTGCGGCCGCGTTATGATTCCATGGCAAATTAGCCGTGGAGCATATCTGTTGGCCGGGCGGAAATGGTGGGGCTTTTTCTGGGGGTGGTAGCTTTATTTGGGTGGAGACTCCCGAGAAATGGAAGCGACATGTGAGAGCAATGTCTCTACTGTTGGGTTTTTACCTACAACCTGAATCTCCAACCCCCCCCCCCCCGTTGGTGAATTATCTCGTATGGGTTGGACGCGATAGTGGTAAATTGCTGGTTTTTTGCTTCACATATGAACAACTCCTTTATATTTTGCAAGGTGAGAATGTAATCAGAACGCCGAGTACTTCCTTTTTTCAAGGAGCTCCACAGTTTTCTTGAAGACCCGCTAGTTCAGAAGATATTTTAGATGGGTCACCCTTGGGCGACATTCTGAGCCACTCAAAAGCTCGACTCCTTCTGTGCCATTGTAAGGACACTCATTTGCGAACTTGTATATGCCTTCAGAACACATACCCGTTGAACGGTGTGAAAGCATAATTTGTATATCATCAATCGATTTGGTCTGAATGCGCTGTGCATTACGCTTCTACCCAGAAATGGTGGAAGGTTGCAACTTCTGATTTTAGGTGATTTTTGTCCATGCAAGCAGATGTTTTTCAGAGTTTGGAAAGGCCAGTACGCACGAATCTTTTTGAGAAGTATTATTTAGTCATCTATGTACGGGTTCATGCTAACTATTGATATCGCTAGTCAATTGTTTCGATGTTTTGTAGTTTCCCTTACATCCGGGTCCTCTGCAGCTTTTCGTCCCCTCCATCAACTTGCTGATCACACCTTTGTGCTGTTTGGTGACCACCGACCCTGCATTTACGACGACCTCCCATGGGTTTCGCACAACGATGTACCATGTTCCCAAAATCTACCCAATTTGTTTCGCAGTTTCCGCGGTTTATGACGTGAATGCTTTAGAGATTGGTTGTGGAATAGTCCGAACAGCGCGAAGAGGTCGTCACCTGTGTACCGTTTCCAGTGGACCTATTTGAACACTCGAGAGCACATCTGGAGCGGATCTCGTTGTAGTCTGCAACTAGGAAATGGTGATTAGCGCCTACCAGCTTCATCCAACAGTGCGCCATGCGTTAGACTCTCTCGCGGAGATGGTGGCAGGGTGGCATGGTGCAATTTGATGATGCCTATCTGAGCAGCTAAGTTCATAGTGATCATAAAGCTTTATAGCCTACCCAGAGCGCTGCCCATAATACGATTGCTAGTAGCTTAGTAGAGCAATGGAGACCTTCTTGCAGTTGTGTGATACCATCCATTTGTGGACCTGATTGTCGAGGACAAGCAATATACACCGACAATGACGTTTTTTTCTATAGATGGAGCCATTCGAAAGCCGAAGTGCAGAAATCTACTGCTATAGATTACCCGCTTGGGCGTACTAACTCCGCACGAAAGAACATGAGCGGCTTCTCTGCAAGAACATTAGGTACCCAAGCACACACCCTCTTATACACCTTCATTTTTCGCTGCATCACTTGGGCAACGGTTGCTGCAGGGATGTCAGTCTCGCAGGTAAGTAGGACAACGGTCCAGTACCAGTGATCAAAACGCTCAGCGCTTGACCTCGGCCGTCCGCTTTTCTTGTACAGGATGAATACTATAGGGCACTTCCCTTTTTTCGCTCGGGCTTCGGACTTCTGAACAGAATCGTACAATTTCCACTCGGATACCATGTGTGCCACTATTGGTCTTCCTTAGATAAATTCTAATTCACTTTCCTCTTATGACGCCCGATTTCAGAATCCTCCCCTGGTTTGACTAGGAAGAATTTTGACTAGGATTTTCCTCTGGGGCTGTGTTGCCCAAACTCCATGAACATATTTGCAGCTGAATCTTTCAAATTACATAGACCGCCGCTATAGTCCCTTTGCTTTCCGGCCATGTCTTCACGTTTTTGAATGATATAACATAAGGCTTTGAAAACCGTGTGGTATGTAAAGTTTGTATTAGGTTGTTCCAAACGTCAGCTTCTGAATATTTTTTTCGAGCTAAGTTTGTTCCAGTGAGAAGCAGTGTTGATGATTATGTTACCATCATTGGCAACTTGTTGCCAATCACATGCAATGAGTGGTTGCCTTGCTTCCAGAAGCTTCTTGGTTCTGTGCCCAGAAAGGCAGCTGGGTCTTTTTTAAGGTACTATCAAAAAACAGAAGATGGCCGCTGTGGGATTAGTTCAGATGGCGAGAAGAGCTAAGTCAGGACTAGACGAAGACTGTGGAATTCCCCAGCTAAGCATCAGGATCTCGAGCAGTGTCATTTTCGGAACGTGTGACCCTGAGCAGTGGTGGAGTAGGCAAACATTGCTCGGTTTTGGGACCAAATGGTGGGGATTTTCCATCGCCCTTTGCGGGTTGATTACGATACGGTTTCGTTGGTCACCACAGCGCCGGGAAGAAGAAATCCCCTCTGAGGACGAGAGAAAGAAACTCCCACCGCATACGAAGTCTCGCCGCCCTACTGAATTTATAGGACTCGCGATCGGTTCTGTCCTTTCCGGGGGTATCTAGCCACTGGCGCTTCCCTAATTGATTCATCTGGAGCCACCTACTCCATATCCAGTTACAGTGCTGTTCAACCAGTCCGTATAGCGGAAGCGGAAGAGAAGTTGTAGACAGTATCCACATGCTCCCGTTATCGGTCAACTCACGAGAAAAATTTTGGCCGAACTTGAAAACTTTTTAAGGGATTGAGACCCTCTCTCATTTGTGCTTTGGGACCAGTCAAGTGTAAGGACTAGGTAGCAAGTTGATTTGTACGAATTGGTTTTAATCAAGGAACACAGTAGGTCCAAATCCAAGGCAGGTGGCCTCCTTGGACGAAGTTTTTCTCCCAGATAGGAGTCACTCAGACCAAAGCGATCGCGTCATCTCAGCGCCGTACTGTGGAAGGTACCGCCATTTCCTAATTCAGAGAAATGCCCGCTTGTCTCTCAAACACGTTGTGGCTTGGTGGAGATTCATATAGCGAAGTGTGTCGAAAATGATGAATTTCAATTACCGTTTTTCATATGAGAACAGCGACTGCGAGGGACGTTAAAGAAGCTGTGGGATGCTTATTTACACTACCCATAGACCACATCCTTACAGTGCAGTTCTCAGCGGACGGTGGGGCGGTCCTAAGGCCACGCTGGCGAGCGGCCCGATAGTTGCCTTTCGGTGGATGGCCGCAAAAACCCTTGCCTCTGCGTCTCTTACTCTGCACTCTGCGCTCTAACACACGCCGCCGCACCGTCTACCCACTCTTCCGCTCTGGGCTCTTACCGATCGATAATTCTCTCGATCAGCTGATTCCTGCCGCATTTTCGCAGTATTTTTGCTAGATTCAGCTTGTTAAAGCTGAAATTTTTCGACTTTTGACTTCAATGTTCGAAGGTGAGTATTCTTACTGAAATTATATCACATTTTGCATGAATTTAGCATTAAATTGGGAAAAAAATTGGAATTGGGAATTTTAGCATGGAAAAGCGAACCATTAAGGCAACTTCGAGCTTCAAAAAAGTGTCAGAGATGGTTCTCGATAATAGCGAGATCATCTGAGACACTGCTTTGAAAACTCGGTCAATATCATAAAATAAATGGGGATATTAAGGAAAAGTTTGGAGAAATTGCGAAAATCAGAAAAAAACAAGTTTCCTAGGGGAATTCGGTTCATCAGAAGACCGCCATCAGACGACAGCTCTTCTCGACGTTGGTGCCCAAGGAATTTTCTGCATTCTCGGTCTGATGGTGACGAGTCTCTGGTAAGTCAGTAGATGTGACGTTCGCCATCGCGAGCTCCCAGCTTCCCACTGACGTTCTCGGTAAGCGGCTTTTGCAGCAGCTACAGCTTTCTTTCTGTCTTCCTGGTCCCTTTGCAGTTGTCAGCAGACTTGTCCCTAAAAACAAATGATAGCGCCTTATCAGCTCGCAAACCTTTAGTCCGACGTCGTCCGTCCACGACCATGCCTGCTTGCCAATTCTACACCTTCCAAGATTCATTGTGCTAAGTACGGAGAGAGCAGCGTGAGCTATCTTTCAGTAGCATTTCTACAGATTTCGTCTACAGCTGTGACGGCAAGCAACTAAATAGGAACAATCGCAGCGCCTCCTTTTCTTTCACATGCCACCTTTTGATTCAGTCGTAGCCACATGCCTCGACCTTTTTCGACCTGCACGGCGCGCTCTTCAGCTCACATCAACGGGCTATGTTGCGTGGCAGCTGTCTCGTACGGCACGACTTCTGCGTCTGTGACAAGCCCTTGATCGCGATGCCTGACAAGAACAAAGTCTATTTGTGTTCTGGCACTTCCGCTGTAGAAGGTTATCAGGTGGGAGTCGCGTTTACGGAATTTTGTTTCACGATGGCGAGATTATGGGCTTCTGCATATTCCAGGATGCGTTCGCCATCGACGTTACGTGTTCCATAACCGAAGCCACCATGACAACTGTAACCGTCTTTCGTAGCGCCTACGTGACCATTTGCTTCGCCAGCGACAATAACAGTGTCTTCTAACGGTATCTCAGCTGTCTTCTCAGAGACCAGAACAGACCAGAAGAAACCAGAGCAGAGAGCAGAACTCATCATTTGATTGCTAACTCGACAGCTAAAACAATTTTCATCAGGCTCTTGTCGAAATTTCATGCTAGGTATCACGGAAACGAGAGACGATCACGGCCACACCGTTGGTAGTCTTTGGGCTGCCACAAAGGATGGCTTTGTAGCCGCGACCAATGCCTCTAGACTTGCAACTTGTTTCCTGTAGAAGAGATCTATTCGTCTGCGCTGCAGTGCCTCTCCCAATCTGCATGAGCCTTCCGTTAACGCCCCCACCTTCAACGCTACAATGCGAACTTTCTATGCGCTCCGGGAGTTCTGGACTAACTAGTTGCCCCCATCCCCCAATGCTGTCTTTGCATCGAAGAGCCTCTATATTTTTCACACACGCCGGGCCTCGCGCGTCGGCTTCCGTGGACGCAGTAGCATTGATTCTGAAAACGTGTTGCATAGTCATGCATAAGCGTTGTGACTTGGGACCTAGATCACCCCGTTCCCAGGGGCACCATGTGGGATAGCGGACTTCACCACCAGGAGCGGACTTCACCACCCATCTCCTGCACACCTTTACTTATTTCCTCGCGGAACCTGGGGCGCTCTGGAAGTGGTTCACGAATTTTGGGTTCTTGGCCGGTCCACCATTGTGCCCGCTCCGCCCAATACGAATGTGTCTATTTCACTCCATTCCCTTACCGAGTGCTCCCGTTCCCTGCCTCCGCGCTGTTATGGGACAGAGCTATGAATTTTTCAGTTTGGCTCCGCGCACAAAAGATGTGTCTCACAGATTTCAACCGGAAACCTCTTGCTAACCTTGATCCACCTTTTGCGGTGTCTGAAGGGCTCTGGGAACCGTCTTAGAGACTTTCTCTTTTGCCCCGCCCACCTCGACGCGGGCTGCGCAAACAAGGTGTGTATCTTAGTTTTCGCAGGAGCTGAGCTCTTGCTTACCTTAACTCTTTCCACCCGGTGTCTGTATCTGAAGTAAAAGTGTTTCACAGATTTTTTCGTATGGCTCTGCCCACCTTGGCCCACGCTCCTCCCACTCTAGGTGGGTATCCCTCCTCGCCATCCGGTGACCCTTCGGTGACCTTACAAGGTAGGTCATTCACTCATGGCGTGCGTTTTAGAAATGGTCTACTGCAAGGGGTCCATGTGAAAATCACTAAAATGGATTTCATTTCTGCTTTGCTTTTTGGGAACGCCAAGAAATGGGTAAAAATTTGATGAAAGAGCGCGATTTTGGGTCATTTTATTAGGCTATTTTTTAAATATAATGCTGAGATGATGAGATGTTCGTGAACTGTGCTTCGAGAACAACACAAATCAAGGTGAAAAAAGTAGCCTACCTGGCAACGTAGTGTGGTAACACCGACGTTTCTCAAGCATCCCACCCCGCGCAGGGGAAGGGTATTCAGCGTCATACTGGGGCCAAATAGCCTCGACAACAAATATAAGTGTAGTAATCGTGACCAGAGCCATCAGTTGTCCCTGCACGCGAAGTTTGAAGAAAAGTTTTTGATCAAGATTTTGGGTTATTATGTTGTTGAAAAGGTGGCTATCAGGTATCCTCAGAAGCAGTTATTCAACCTCGCTACGTGAGCTTTTACTTTAACGCAGAACTAACAAGTATAAATTTCAAGCAGCAGGGGACAGATATACTGCATAATATCCACATCTGACAAGCTAAAGAAAAAGAGGTTCCATTGCGGCAGGAATCAACGTTTTTCCTGGTGAAAGCTTATGCGATGGGAGGTGAGGAAAATTCGGATGATCCATCACGGACTTGGAGCTAGGATAGCATTTTTTAAAGACCCACTGCATTTTAGGAAGCAAAAGCAGCAGCGATTGTTTTTGCCGGTGACCTACATGGCTACGGAGATCCGAGCTCGGGTGTCGGCGCCAGTGATATGGTCGGCCCTTTGCCACCGAAAAACTTCAGAAAACTTTTGTTGGTGTAGGTTCGTATGCAGTTGTAACCGATAGTCTCAATCACGATTTCGCCGCTTCTTTTTGGCACCGAGGTTATTTGGTGGAAGCGTGGCGCTTAGCAGCCCATGCGTACAGGTTAACAACGCATTAGGTTCAAGAAAGCTCCTGCACCAAACCGGCGATGTATTGCGTTATGGTGAAATACGGGTGCCATGCTTGTGAAGAGGGCACCGAACAACCCTCGTCGCTCAACATTCAGCAAGTTTTTTACAGTAACTTTGCGAGTGCAATAGTTAAATATTCGTGAGTATCAGCGCATAGAATGAGTGCTTGAGTTGTTATATACATCACCACACACGCAGCAACACAAAAAGGTTTGAATCCGGAAAATGCGAAAGTTGTCCACGAACAGTTGCGATCCAGAAACACACTCGTGGTTTGAGAACCCTATCGTGCCATCCACTCCACCCCCCCCCCCGTCGATCATGGAAGTGCTGCTGCGGAAACCACTAAAGAAACATCAATACTGCCTCCCTCCATGCCTAGCGAGTACTTTCATTTTGACTCCATTTTGCTCTCTTTTCGATGCATAGTTAAAGGGAGCCTGCGTTCAAGTTGATGAGTTACATGGCTCAGGTAGTGACAACAAGGGGGGCAAGTACTCCATTAATGAGAAAAAAAATGCGAAAAAATTGTCGGATTTGCCCTATTTCAGGACCCCACGCCGAGCTGAGGTTGTACGTGCTCAAGGCGAAAAGAAGGCGCGGCCGCACGAGTTCTCACTTGTTGATATCAGCTGTTTTCCCTTATCACCTCACTCTCACCACTCGACGTGGAGAGAAGCAGCAATGGAACAACCGCACCATCAGGCAACCATTAGAAATGAAGTTGGGCGTAGTGGTCGCCAGGTGGGCGGGGTGGCCGACTCTTCACGAGCGGGCGCCGCTATTCTCTCGCATTTTTGAGTTGCGAAACTAGTACGTCCACCATCCTCATAGGGTGAGCTACGATATCCAAAGAGGGCGTGGGAACGACAAATGAACGCGGGCGCTGCCTTTAATATATATACATGCTCAAAGTTACAGTTAGAACAGAGCCCATCAAGATGTTTGAAATCGTCTACTTTTGTCGAACTTTTCACCCTTTTTGGCATTACCATAAACAGATAGCAAAATGAAACTCGTTTCCTGATCCTTGTATGATTCTTGTATAGGCCCCCACAACACTCAACAAACCATTTCTAAAAAGCGTGCCATGACCTGAATGATCTCCTTGTTAGTTCCCTTTTTCCCGGTTTCTAGATTGCTTGGAACCGACCTCCAATTCTTGGAATGAGTGCCTCATGTTTGAGAAACGCTCCTCCGACTATGTTCTCAATGCAATATAGACATACCCCTCTCCGCAAATCCTCCACTATTTTATCGACTTTTCTGCCACCTCTTAGCTCCCTCGAGGACCAAGTTACTAAATTTCGTGAGAAGCACCGCCATCCAAATTACGCCCCTCCCAGTACGGGTGCGTTTACTCCATTTAGTCTGTCAACAGACTTACCCCACTCTGCTAAACTTACCCCACTTTCTTCTCCATCTTGAGCTGCCGTGGAATCAAATTATGATTTATTTCGGGGACATCGGAAGCACCGCCCATTCGGAAGGCGCCTCCCCCAATTGGTCTGACAATTTCTTGCCAGCCTCAATACAGTTTCTCCCCAACTCGGCACTGCTCTGAATGATGAATTTTATCTGCGATACCGCTGGCTTTTGGCGCATGCCCTGCCCGCTGTGGGCAGGGCTTCAAACAGATTATGCGTGCTCCTTGTATTCTTGTCCCATGCCCTACCTATCCCCACCTTGACTCGACCTCTCCAAGTTGCTCCTCAGGCAGAACCGAACTTCCGTACAGACAAACAAACAAACAAGCAGACAGACGGAGCAACTTCTATATAGTACTGCCCTGACAGGAGGAATGTACAGCGCTGGGTCTTCTTTAGGGAATTTTCGAGATAAGGAGCGTGTTCTTCTGCTTCAAACAACAGTAGCTCTCTTCCAACGCAACTGTTTGCAAAAATAAGATCCAAAAGAAGATTGCCGCTTCCCAAGCAAGGTACAGCATCGCGATGTGTGAAATGGCGGTGTCGGTATGACTCACCTAGAAAGAAGAACGGTCCTGGTACTACCCTTCCCCCTTTCCAGCTCTAATTAATTGCTCTGACGAGAAGGATTAGATACGTAACGACTCGCAAGCGCTTGCGGCCGCGTTATGATTCCATGGCAAATTAGCGGTGGAGCAGATCTGTTGGCCGGGTGGAAATCGTGGGGCTTTTTCTGGGGGTGGTAGCTTTATTTGGGTGGAGACTCCCGAGAAATGGAAGCGACATGTGAGAGCAATGTCTCTACTGTTGGGTTTTTACCTACAACCTGAATCTCCCAACCCCCCCCCCCCGTTGGTGAATTATCTCGTATGGGTTGGACGCGATAGTGGTAAATTGCTGGTTTTTTGCTTCACATATGAACAACTCCTTTATATTTTGCAAGGTGAGAATGTAATCAGAACGCCGAGTACTTCCTTTTTTCAAGGAGCTCCACAGTTTTCTTGAAGACCCGCTAGTTCAGAAGATATTTTAGATGGGTCACCCTTGGGCGACATTCTGAGCCACTCAAAAGCTCGACTCCTTCTGTGCCATTGTAAGGATACTCATTCGCGAACTTGTAATATGCCTTCAGAACACATACCCGTTGAACGGTGTGAAAGCATAATTTGTATATCATCAATCGATTTGGTCTGAATGCGCTGTGCATTACGCTTCTACGCAGAAATGGTGGAAAGGTGTAACTTCTGATTTTAGGTGATTTTTGTCCATGCAAGCAGATGTTTGTTCAGGGTTTGGAAAGGACAATACGCACGAATCTGTTTGAGACGTATTATTTAGTCATCTATGTACGAGTTCATGCTAACTATTGATATCGCTAGTCAATTGTTTCGATATTTTGTAGTCTTCCTTACATCCGGGTCCTCTGCAGCTTTTCGTCCCCTCCATCAACTTGCTGATCACACCTTTGTGCTGTTTGGTGACCACCGACCCTGCATTTACGACCCTCCCATGGGTTTCGCACAACGATGTACCATGTTCCCAAAATCTACCCAATTTGTTTCGCAGTTTCCGCGGTTTATGACGTGAATGCTTTAGAGATTGGTTGTGGAATAGTCCGAACAGCGCGAAGAGGTCGTCACCTGTGTACCGTTTCCAGTGGACCTATTTGAACACTCGAGAGCACATCTGGAGCGGATCTCGTTGTAGTCTGCAACTAGGAAATGGTGATTAGCGCCTACCAGCTTCATCCAACAGTGCGCCATGCGTTAGACTCTCTCGCGGAGATGGTGGCAGGGTGGCATGGTGCAATTTGATGATGCCTATCTGAGCAGCTAAGTTCATAGTGATCATAAAGCTTTATAGCCTACCCAGAGCGCTGCCCATAATACGATTGCTAGTAGCTTAGTAGAGCAATGGAGACCTTCTTGCAGTTGTGTGATACCATCCATTTGTGGACCTGATTGTCGAGGACAAGCAATATACACCGACAATGACGTTTTTTTCTATAGATGGAGCCATTCGAAAGCCGAAGTGCAGAAATCTACTGCTATAGATTACCCGCTTGGGCGTACTAACTCCGCACGAAAGAACATGAGCGGCTTCTCTGCAAGAACATTAGGTACCCAAGCACACACCCTCTTATACACCTTCATTTTTCGCTGCATCACTTGGGCAACGGTTGCTGCAGGGATGTCAGTCTCGCAGGTAAGTAGGACAACGGTCCAGTACCAGTGATCAAACGCTCAGCGCTTGACCTCGGCCGTCCGCTTTTCTTGTACAGGATGAATACTATAGGGCACTTCCCTTTTTTCGCTCGGGCTTCGGACTTCTGAACAGAATCGTACAATTTCCACTCGGATACCATGTGTGCCACTATTGGTCTTCCTTAGATAAATTCTAATTCACTTTCCTCTTATGACGCCCGATTTCAGAATCCTCCCCTGGTTTGACTAGGAAGAATTTTGACTAGGATTTTCCTCTGGGGCTGTGTTGCCCAAACTCCATGAACATATTTGCAGCTGAATCTTTCAAATTACATAGACCGCCGCTATAGTCCCTTTGCTTTCCGGCCATGTCTTCACGTTTTTGAATGATATAACATAAGGCTTTGAAAACCGTGTGGTATGTAAAGTTTGTATTAGGTTGTTCCAAACGTCAGCTTCTGAATATTTTTTTCGAGCTAAGTTTGTTCCAGTGAGAAGCAGTGTTGATGATTATGTTACCATCATTGGCAACTTGTTGCCAATCACATGCAAATGAGTGGTTGCCTTGCTTCCAGAAGCTTCTTGGTTCTGTGCCCAGAAAGGCAGCTGGGTCTTTTTTGAGGTACTATCAAAAAACAGAAGATGGCCGCTGTGGGATTAGTTCAGATGGCGAGAAGAGCTAAGTCAGGACTAGACGAAGACTGTGGAATTCCCCAGCTAAGCATCAGGATCTCGAGCAGTGTCATTTTCGGAACGTGTGACCCTGAGCAGTGGTGGAGTAGGCAAACATTGCTCGGTTGTGGGACCAAATGGTGGGGATTTTCATCACCCCTTTGCAGTTGCGATTACGATACGGTTCGTTGGTCACCACAGCGCCGGGAAGAAGAAATCCCCTCTGAGGACGAGAGAAAGAAACTCCCACCGCATACGAAGTCTCGCCGCCCTACTGAATTTATAGGACTCGCGATCGGTTCTGTCCCTTTCTGGGGGATCTAGCCGCTGGCGCTCCCAGGAGTGATTCATCTAGAGGCACCCACTCCATATCCAGTTACAGTGCTGTTCAACCAGTCCGTACAGCGGAAGCGGAAGAGAAGTTGTAGACAGTATCCACATGCTCCCGTTATCGGTCAACTCACGAGAAAAATTTTGACCGAACTTCAAAACTTTTTAAGGGATCGAGGCCCTCTCTCATTTGTGCTTTGGGACCAGTCAAGTGTAAGGACTAGATAGCAAGTTGATTTGTACGAATTGGTTTTAATCAAGGAACACAGTAGGTCCAAATCCAAGGCAGGTGGCCTCCTTGGACGAAGTTTTTCTCCCAGATAGAAGTCACTCAGCAGAAGCGATCGGGCCATTTCAGCGCCGTACTGTGGAAGGTACCGCCATTTCCTAATTCAGAGAAATGCCCGCTTGTCTTTCAAACCACGTTGTGGCTTGGTGGAGATTCATATAGCGAAGTGTGTCGAAAATGATGAATTTCAATTACCGTTTTGCATATGAGAACAGCGACTGCGAGGGACGTTAAAGAAGCTGTGGGATGCTTATTTACACTACCCATAGACCACATCCTTACAGTGCAGTTCTCAGCGGACGGTGGGGCGGTCCTAAGGCCACGCTGGCGAGCGGCCCGATAGTTGCCTTTCGGTGGATGGCCGCAAAAACCCTTGCCTCTGCGTCTCTTACTCTGCACTCTGCGCTCTAACACACGCCGCCGCACCGTCTACCCACTCTTCCGCTCTGGGCTCTTACCGATCGATAATTCTCTCGATCAGCTGATTCCTGCCGCATTTTCGCAGTATTTTTGCTAGATTCAGCTTGTTAAAGCTGAAATTTTCGAACTTTTGACTTCAATGTTCGAAGGTGAGTATTCTTACTGAAATTATATCACATTTTGCATGAATTTAGCATTAAATTGGGAAAAAAAGAAATTGGGAATTTTAGCATGGAAAAGCGAACCATTAAGGCAACTTCGAGCTTCAAAAAAGTGTCAGAGATGGTTCTCGATAATAGCGAGATCATCTGAGACACTGCTTTGAAAACTCGGTCAATATCATAAAATAAATGGGGATATTAAGGAAAAGTTTGGAGAAATTGCGAAAATCAGAAAAAAACAAGTTTCCTAGGGGAATTTCATGCTAAATTCATTCAAAATGTGGAATACTTTCAGTAAGGATACTCACCTTCGAACATTGAGGTCAAAAGTCGAAAAATTTCAGCTTTAACAAGCTGAATCTAGCAAAAATACTGCGAAAATGCGGCAGGAATCAGCTGATCGAGAGCGTCAGCAATTATCGATCGGTAAGAGTCCAGAGCGGAAGAGTGGGTAGACGGTGCGGCGGCGTGTGTTAGAGCGCAGAGTGCAGAGTAAGAGACGGAGAGGCAATGATGATAATCTCCTGAAAGTTTTCGGCTTTCCATCGACACGCAATCACCGGAACGCTCGCCAGCGTGGTCGTAGGGAACGCCCCACCGTCCGGTGAGCGCTCAACTGTACTTATCCACGGGCGCGTGCGGCAGCGTTTCGGTTGCTCTCTGTTGCTCAAGTCTCACAGTTATTTCTTGGGTATTTTTGGTAGTTCTTGCCCCTGGCGGATCCTTGAGACAAGATATTCTGTATTGCAACTCCTTTCGCTGTTACTTTCTAGTACATTGCGACTTTTTCATTTACTTTGAAGTGGAGTCGTCGCTAGTTCATTGATTCCTCATGCCACGTGGATCACAACGCAGATCCTCCGATCGAGATAAGGAGAAAGACCTCCCCTTATGGGCCTCAATGCTGTTAGACCAATTGTACAGACAGGATAGAAAAAGCGTTAATGTCATCTATAAAAAGGCTCGTGGTGACGAGACTGATGCTCGCCAAAATGAGGTCATTTCCCGCTTGGCTTCCCTAGAAGACTGTATGACTCGTCTTCAGAATGCTGCTACAATTGATTCCAAAATGTTGTACTCTACTATATTAAGGCGAGAGCAGATGGCGAAAAGAGAGGGGAAGCTTAGGCGCATCACGTGGGTTGGGATAGGGGAACAGGCCGACGAGGTAGCTACAAGAAAATTTGACATGGAAGCCTTGAGGGAAGTGGTGTATTCTTCAAGAGATCCACAGTTGATTGAGGAGCTTTCCAAAGGAAACATCATCGCCCGTCGGCACCCCGCTGAACGACCGAAGAACCACAATGGTCGGGATCGCATCATAAAAATTGAGTTACCTACGCAAGCTCTCAAGGACAGGTTGCTTCCAGCACATGAGGTCGGGCCGCCAAAGCTTGACAAGGCACTTCGTTCATTCATATGCGCGAAGAGATTACACAATGGAGGAGCTGGAGATAGATCGTGCATTACGTAAAGAAGCAGGACGAAGAAATGCGAGTTTGGGGAAATTGCAGTATGTGGTGCGTGACCTCAGAATACATGAACTAAGGACTCCAAGAGAGCTTCCTCGGCGTTCTCTTTCTTCCTCACAGGAACAAGGGAGTAACTTCTGTGGACCTTCGAAACAATCGCACATGTCGCTGATGACTCCCTCCGAAAATCTTAGGCTTTCACTATAGGGCCACGCCCCCCACTTCGGCATATCGGACCATTCCTGCTCGGTTGAATACTATCGCAGATGATTTCCTTCTTTTCAACGCACGTTCTATAAATAATAAGCTTCCTGACCTCCATCACTCGAAAAATCCTTCTGGCATATTCGTGACGGAGACATGGTGTAAGCCACATAAGATAAATAATGGTGCGTTGTCAGCCGGTCGTCCCTACTTTATATATCGTTGTGACAGGGAAGGGGATATGCCAGGTGGCGGAGTAGTAGCTGCTATTCGAGACAATATTCCTTCGTTTCTCATATCCTCTCTCAATTTCTCCGCTTATCTCCAGTGTGTCACCGTACAAATGTCCCTCATCAGCGGTGATTGTATTCTTGTTCTCTGCTACCGTAGTCCATCATGTAAGGGGGAAGATTTTAAAGAGTTTCTTTCTTATGTTGAAGGCCTCTGCGAAAATCGTATGCCTCTTGTTCTAGCGGGGGATTTCACCTATTCGATATCTCATGGTCTCGGCCGCTTCGTTTACAAGCTCAGTGTTGGCTCCGTAGATTTGGATTTCGACCTCTTGTTTACAAAATCTTCAACAATTGGTCGTACTAGGGGTCACAACTTTAGGATAATGAGGGAGAAAACAAGATCAACTGAGTTTCGAAATTCTTTTACCCAAAGAGTTATTACTTTCTGGAACGATTTACCGGTTGATGTTGTTAACTCGAGCTCCTCTAAGGCCTTCAGGAACAAAGTCAGGCGAATTATGATATCTCAGGGTTGGTTTTGAGAACAGAAATTAAACCATACTAACTTGAACAGATCGAGAAGCGATTTTGTAGTGGACATGAATGATTCAAAGTATTTTTGTATACTGATGTGAATGATGTTTTTCAGCTCATAATTCATGGTTTTTGTATTTTGTTTGTTTGATGTACATCCTAATGCCACTATTTTTCTTCTCCACCCTATCTGCTGCAAGTGGAGTTGGATCTCAGCTAAGTCAGCAAAGTTGGCGGACCTACTAAGTTGGTATCCGGAGTTCCTACATGAGCATCTATGGACTTGCAGTGTTGGCGGCCCACTGCCCTTCTGCGCTGACTACCTCTCCACTCATTGCTCCGCAGCTATATCTCTGACCATGAGTGTTTTTTATCTTATCGGAGTTTCTTATACAATGTTATTTACCTCGACCATTGTACCTAGTTTGCCGATAATCCTTACATTCTATAAAGCAGAAACTTTGTGTGTCGGTTTGTCGGTATGTATGTATGTATGTATGTCGGTTTGTATGTCTGTCCGTCCGCAAAATGCTTCACGGGATTAAACAGGTTAGTGAAAGGAGAAAACGACCGCTAGCCAAACCGGGATTCGATCGGTGCAGATGTATCAATCCAATGTTTTGATTGTGATAACAGCATATATAAGACAACCATTCGGTACGCTCCGAGCCATTGCACGAGCTGCTGGGTGGCAGCTGGACGTGAGCTCGTGCGGGGGCAGGGTGGGGTGAGGCCGAGGGGAGGGAGTGGGGCGGTACACCCCTACCCTCCTTACCCGCTCAGCTGGACCTGAGCATGTGCATGTGAAGGAAGTAGAGGGGGGGGGTACGGTGAAGGGGACGGGGAGCGCAGCGCACGCTGAGTAGAATAATAGCTGGAGAGCAGATGACCGCTTGCAAAACTGCGAGGTAATCCAGAATCGAGTAAATTAAGATGTTGTTCTGATTGTGATAATACCCTCACCCTAAGACAACAATTTAGTACACCCCAAGCCATTGCTCAAGCTGCTCGCGTGGCAGCTGGACGTGAGTTCGCGCGTGGGTTGCTCCATCTATTACGACTCGATCAAATTATGGGTATGGGGGGAGTATGTAGTTTGCCTGAAACAGGAAACTCCGGAACAGAAAACCTGAATAATGCTTCGCTTCATGCGTTCAACAGCCCTTTTTACTTTTGACCATTCAATTACAGATGAGAACGAATAACAAGGGAGTGTAGTACCTACTAATAATACTTTAGGGAGCAGACCGCATGCTAATTGAAAAGGGGAACATTCATCGGTAGGCATTTCGGTGCAGGTGATGTAAACGAAATCTGTTCTTCTACTGAGTGATTCACATTGCGCTGTATTTTCCGACTACACATTGTATGCTAAGTAGTGCAGGATCCTAAGCCTTGCTCTATCTGTTACGATTCGATCACTACAGCGCCGTATGAGCAGCCCACTATTAAAAAGGCTCCGTTAAAATTATGGAGCGCGCCTGGCGAAGCCGAGCTAAAGAGAAGGAGGAGAGCTCGGCGTTAGCCGGGCGATCCGACTGGTAAAATATAAATCATAAATCACATGACTGGATCTCGAAATGGCTAAGGAAGGATATGATACGAGATTCAAAAAATGTTCACAAACTTTTGGGACAACCTAATAATATTGCAACGAGTCAGGGCGGCGAGCGCGTGCGGCTGCATTGTTCTACCAATAGCGGTCGAGAAGTGATACAGATAGGAGGGAAACAGCCAGTGGGGAATGCCACATGTGAGGTCAACGAATGCGACCCGAGTCGGTGTGATATAAACTGTATGTTTTGGCAGAGCCGGACCATGCGAAAATCGTCTCACGCGTGTGCGACACTCGCACAGTAAACGGGAACAAGGACGATGAGTGATGAACAGCCCCGACAAAATGGTGCTCTCAAGCAAGAGAACATGCACGGTCACATTCTACTTCCCTGAGACGCGGCGCTGTGCCTTCCTCATCTCGAGGATTTGAAGTATGTGCGGTATATACTTTGGGACCCTTTTCCTTCTTTAGGGCTCTGGTCCTCTACACGATGCTGGACTGTCTTTCTAGAAAATATATCCAACTTTCTTCTCAATTGCGCCTAGAAACTTTGAATACTCGTCTATAGAATCAAGCCTATGCCAGTACTCAGTACGCTTCGAGGGCTCGCTATTGTTGACTATATAGCTGAGTTGAGTTACGTATTCCAGAATAACCATTTACGTTGAACTCACGGATAGAGGCACAGAATGGTGCCTGCCTCTGAAGGGATCTGCGTTTTACCCTGTGAAGGTGAAGGGGTGGGAGGTGGACAACGGAGCACGTACATGGATGTCACTGTTCGATCATAGACAAGCGGGGTTCTACTTTCTTGAAAAGCTGTTCCGCGAGAGGAAGAGAGTTGAGAGTTCGAAGAACCAAAATGAACTTCCGAACTTTCGTTCCACTACAACTTTACCAATGCATCAGTTCTCTTGACCTTACGTGGGTGCCGTGATAGTGAGTGAGGCACATTTGCTTGATCTTGTCTTGATTCCATTTCCATTCGGTAGTCGACGAACGTGGCTTTATGCGCAATCTGAGGTAGGCAAGTTGTGATTTCTGTAAGTGGCAGAATGCAACCACGCTTCGCTAGTCAGTCGCCAAATAGAACACTCAAGCCAGATTGGACACTTTTCGGACCAAAACTACATGTCGAACCCTAACGGAACGTTTTTCCAAACAACCAAATTGGACACACCCTCACACTGGGATGTTGGCGAATTGGACCACTCTAACAAGGGAGTCTTTCAGGTCGTGGCGCGCTTTTTGGTTATGGTTTGTCGCTTGTTGTAAGGGTCATAAAAGGATCACAAAAAATGTTCCGTTTTGCTATGCCTCTCTGAGGAGATCAAAAACTGCGTTAAAATATTTTAGCAAGAATGGACGATCTAAACGATCTTAATGGGCTCCGTTCTGATTGTACCTTCGAGCATGCATAGTTTATGAGGTGCTCGATACTCAGACTTTACTCAGGCCGAAATGTAAGTAAGCATGTAGTAACACACTTTGCATTTACCGAAGCAACAATGATGTTTTCGTAAGCAGTCCCTCAAGCTCAGCTGTCTGGCGAACTCGGATGCTGCAGCGGATTAACTCGAATGATTGGACTTTTACCGTGGTTGTAAAGAATTTCCTGCTATCAGCTGAAGGGAAAGGTTAAACGTAACGAGACGAGAACATTCTCGGAAACAGGCGCGCACAATCGAGCTGGTCTGTAAGATATCAGAATGAAGAATATACCTTCAAATGGATATACTAGGCTCCTTTACTGCTAGACACACAGGAAAGCGAATGAATAGAAACTGACAAATTCAAAAAGTTTTCCTCAAGGAGGATCCGATCAAGAGACGGCTGACAAAAACATCACTGTTGCGTCAACGCAACAGTGATGTTTTGTCAGCAGTCTGCCAATTGACATGTGAAAAGCATTTTGACTTCATTTCAAACTATTTTTAAAGCCTGATTATCGAGCACCTCATAATATGTGGGTAGTGGTAGTGCGTGTGGGTAGTGTACCGTGGTGAGCTAAGACGTGTCGACGAGCTCCCTAATAGACGGGGCTCGGGAAACGCCTAAGTCGCCATGGTCCACTCCCGGATATTCGATGTTACCTTTTGAATTCTAGAAGTTTAAGCAACAAGATGCACCATTTGTACTTTTTATTGGACACACGACCCAGATATGGTTTTCATCACCGAAACATGGCTTTCCTCGAGAATTACAAATTCCGACGCTTTCGTTTGAAAGTCGCCCCTACAATATTTTCCGGTTTGATCGTAAGGAGCGTAAGGGTGGGGGTGTCTGTTGTATAGTCAAGAATGCATTTTTTCTAGCTTCTGTTGCAAGCCCAGCTTCCCTCAACTCTGAGCTACTTTGTCTAGATGGCTATGACATATCCTCCGCTGTTCTGTTTAGGGTTGTGCTTGTTTATAGACCACCTAATTCTACGTCAGATGATGACAGTACCCTCATCGACTCTTTGCTCGATCTATGTACTTCGAATAGGCATCTGGTTATTCTAGGCGACTTTAATATCGATGTTGACTGGAAAGCGGGCAGGGCCAACAATCCTGTTTCCGCTAAGTTTCTAGAGTTCTTTCGGTGTTGTGGCTTTGTTCAGCATGTAAATATGCCCACACGAGGAAAGTCTACTCTGGACATAATACTATCCAACACTTGTATTGTTAGGAACGTTTCGGTATTACCTCCTCTAGCAGCGTCTGATCACAGCATAATATCTTTTAGACTTATCATTTCCTCATCTAGACCGACAAAACTTCCATTACCCAACTTCGCCAAAGCCGATTACTCTTCGCTATCGGAGTACTTTTCCTCTATAGATTGGTGGAGCGTATTTGATGGATATGCTTCTTGTGAGGACATGTACAAAAGATTTTGCCGCGTTGTCTACGCAGCACTATCTAAGTATGTACCCTTCAATTCCGTATCTGTGCCACTAACGAAATATCCGAGACATATCAGCAATTTGTTAGCTCAGAAAGCGCGGCTTTATGTTGAGTCACTACATGACCCATTGTCAGCTCTTCAGTACAAAAACGTTTGTCGTGAACTTGATCATGCACTTAAAGAGATTTCCTGTCTTATAGGGAAAAAAGGGTTATCAATAGCCCAAACAAAAGAGTTCTCTTTGCGCTAATTAAAAGTAGGCTTAGGACTCATACTGGTATACCTGTGCTTCATGACGATGCAGGAAATCTTTTCGTAACTGATGTACAAAAAGCTGAAGCCCTCGCCAAGTTCTTTTCTTCCGTTTTCTCCTCTGCGGGTAACATAAACCTTGACGTAAGCTCCGAAAGTCGTGTATCTCTTGAAACTATCAGGGAGTGTGTGGTTACAAATGAAGACGTTTACAAAATACTAAGATCGTTCAAGTGCTCCACTTCGGTTCCTTTCGATGGTATTCCACAAATTGTTTATAAAAATTGTGCCCTTTCCTTATGCAAACCTATTTGTATGATACTCAATGTATCTCTCATGTTCTGTGAGATCCCGATGAGCTGGAAAGAATCTATTGTGACTGCCATCCCTAAGGTACCTGAGCCTAAGCATGTCTCTTCGTTCCGTCCTATAAGTATAACGGCACCCCCCGCTAAAGCTCTAGAGAAGATTTTGCGTGACAAAATTGTATCCCATTTGATCAAGAACAATCTGGTTCCCGCAGAGCAACATGGGTTTATTAGTGGTGCTTCCACAGGTACCCTTATGGCAGACTGTCTTTGAATTGGAATTTAGCTATTAACAAGGGGAAGGGTGTGGACGTTATTTATTTCGACTTGTCCAAAGCGTTCGATAAAGTAAATCATGAAAAGCTCCAATACAAGTTGTGGCAATTGGGTATCGAAGGCCCCATCCTTAGCTGGATCAGCTGTTATCTGAAGAATAGACACATGTTTGTCAAAGTGGGTGATACTTTTTCACAGAGTTTCCCCTGCACTAGTGGAGTTCCACAGGGTGGTGTCTTGTCTCCTTTGCTGTTTCTGATGTACACCTACGACCTTCCAGCCTGCCTAAACACTCACCCATTGGTCAGCGTTAAAATGTACGCCGATGACATCAAAATATATGGTGTCTATGACAATTATAACCATGACTGCGTTCACCGAGCGTTAACCCAATCTATATGTAACATGATGGGGTGGGCTACTGCTTGGGGTATACCAGTCAATTTTATGAAAACTTCTGTACTTCACATAGGAAAAGCAATAGTTGTACCGTACACCGTCGACGGCATCCCCATAAGTGTTTCGAGAGAAGTTCGCGATCTGATGGACTGTAAATTCCACTTTGGATTTCTCGCATCACATAGATACTATTGTTCGCAAAGCTCTCGTGACCCCTCTTTGCAATCCTGAGAAATATCCGAGAAAACGACTCTTCAGTTTTACTGAAGCTTTATAAAGCATACGTCATACCCATTCTCGAATACGGTTCGCAAATATGGAGCCCTCATACTAAGAAGCTCCAGGTGAAAATCGAAAAGGTGCAGCAAACTTTTACGAGAGTTTTGATGTATCAGTTTGTTTTCTCCGATCTCTGAGTATCCGTAGGCGATAGTAGCAATAGGATGCCTAGCTATTCAGGAGCGCCTACACATTTTCAACCTCAATCACTGATGTATAGAAGGGTGTTCAATGATATTATGTTTTGTTTCAAGATACTGAAAGGAGAGCTTAGGTTGAAACCCAGTAAATACTGGGTGTTCAGACCGACAAATGGTCGCACCTCCTCGTTGTCCTTACAATGTCCTAAACTGTGCAATGGCCACCGAACCAGAGTTTTCAACTCACTGTTTTTCCGTGGAGCAAGGTATCTCCAATTACTTCCATCAGACCTGCTGGAGGCGCCTAACACCTACACGTTCAGAAAGAGACTAAAGAAGGTCGATCTGATGACCTTGCTAAGCATTCAGGATTCCTGAATCCAGTAGTTTAGTGAAGTCTTTCCTCGGTTGCTTTGTGTTACCGAAATTTTTTTTATGGTAATCGTATTTTTGGTTGTTCTATTACTCTAAGCCTATCGCTTGTATGCTTAGCGCACCTATGCGTGCATGATAAATAAATAAATAAATAAATAAATAATATACGCATGTCTCGAAGGTAAACAGCAGAAAGGAGCTCATCAAGATGGTTAAAATCGCCCATTCTTGTCAAACTTTTCGCTCAGCTTTGGACCTCCTCAGAAATGCATGGCAAAAATGAAACCCATTTTTGTGATCCTTGTATGGACCCTTACAACAAGCAACAAACCATTTCCAAAAAGCGTGCCACCACCTGGAAGACCTCCCATGTAAGTGCTGCTGCAAGATCCGCCCCGACATCTCCGCCCACTTCTCAGAGCGATCAGTTTTGCAGTGTTTCATTAATTCGGCCTTTGACTTTTTTTGCGCTTTACTATTTCGCATAAATATTGCGATCGAGAAACCGCATGTTTCAGCTCGGAAATACTGAAGGGGTCTAAACAGAGGGTGTGCATTTCGCTATTTTAGTGGAAATAGGCGGTGTGGACGACGTCCAAACGATTAACGAGAGCGGGCTCGTGGTTCATAAATCTAATGTTATGAAGCATGTTAGCCGTCTTGTCGGCGTTGATAGACAGGATAAAGGCAGTCGGCACGATAATCCCTGAGGACGAGTAGGATGAATACGACTGGCAGGACGGAATACCGCGCCCTCGAGGAGACGCTGCGCGCCGCCCTCTTCAAGAAAGGTACCACTATAGGGACCCTATCCAGCTGCAACATACCGACCCGAACGCCCACCACGCCCGCCCGCCCACAAATGAACGACCGTTCCTGCGGTCTAATCGATTCATTTCCTAGGCAAATTATAATTATGGCATATTATTGAAGCGAAGGGTTTGGTATGAAGTGGCCGTGATGCTGCATGGATATATGAATACACACATGCAGCCGTTCAGTATCATTTATTGGCAAGATACCCAAGTGAAACTTGTCTGAAATTGATTCTCTTCCGCAAGTTACCAAAACGACTTCGACCGTTGTGTTCCCGTTTCACTCCGTTCCTTCACCATTTTCCCCCTCTAGGTAGCGTTTAATGCTATTGAACTTGGCTTTGAAGTCGAGGAAAGTGGACGTTGAGTCAGCTTGCAAGCGGTGATTGATGCGTTTGTCCTCGAAATACGAATGTCAGATGCTTCAGTGATCTTCCAACCGACCCCACATAATTCAGAATATTATATTTATGCCTTTCGAAAGCTTTCATGGAGCTATTATTTGAGGCTGCCTAACGTTCCGACGTAATCGTCTTAGGGCCTAGAAGTTTTCGAGATCAAGAGATGTGCGCTACCCAATCAAGCTCCTAATCAACCCCAGCATTTCCGATGACAGCTGGAACTCAACCGAGAATCTCACACATTATCAAGGAAACGCTCAGCTTTTGTTGTTTAACGCGTTTGACGGCGGATAATCGCGCTAGTTCCATAAATATAGCGGCGCAAAATACAAACTTACTACATATATAATGTCTCCTTATATGTGCCGGAACGCAGAGGCCCACGTAGCACTAGGACTTTATAGCTCACAATACGGTATGAACGGCAGAAAGTCATAGGAAATTGACGGACGCTCGTCTCGATTGTTCATACGAAGATTTCTGACAAAATCCAATGCCTTCGCTTGTTTGCCAGCCACAGTCTCCCGTCTCCTGCCGCCAGTATTGTGGCATTTTATAGGCAGAGATGTGCGCTCTACCTCAGGGTGCACACTGAGCTTATGCTTACGCAGCGCATCCACAAGAATTACCGCGCGCACCCATGCTGGCTAGGGCTCTTTGATACGTTTAACGAGCGGTCTCCCTATTTCTCCGGTACAGAAGCACTCGCATGTCCAACACTGATCTCCTAGATCATGCCCGTTTGTGGGCAATCACCGATTTTTCCGCACTACCAAGTGACAAAGCGATACAGCCTTCCACTATGTCCTCTGGTCGTAGAACCTGCTGTTCTCAGCATGTTTTCGACAACTGCACTTGACACTGTGGATGAGCTGACATGGCGTGAAGTAGGATGAAGTAGGATTCACATCTCTCAATCTCGAAACACCTTTGGGCTCAAGAAGAAGACGATTACGACGAAATGTTACGCCGTTAAAAAATAATTAGGCCTAAAAGTGTTATAAACGGACAGCTATCAGAACATACGCGAATCAATTGAAAAACTAAGAATGCCGGTGTTACAAGGAGGAAGCTGGAGAATGGTTGACCACAGCCTTATTGTTATAGCTACGATGACACTGTATGTCTCAGAACTTTCACAATACTTGGGAATGGCGCGCCATTATGCCAACATCTCAAAAAACAGAATCTTCATGGCAAGCAATTTTTTCGCGTGTCCGAGGTTCTAGTCTTTTCCAAGTCACCACAACTAGTAGAATTCCATTCCGACACCTGGAAATAATAAACTCGATACTTGTTCCAATGAATGGCAATTCTGTCCCAGAGAACAACAGAAAATGGAAAAAAAGTGGAAGAGTGTCAGAAAGCTGTCAACGTTGAAGTTCCTAAGCTGAGGGCGTTTTGGCACAATCTTTGGTTAAACTACCTGAACAAAGCGACAAAAAACTACTCATGACAGAACAGATCGTTTTGCAAACTTTGAAAAATACCAAAGATGGGACTCCAAAAAGTAAAGGTGTGCCCCATAATGCACCTTCTTATTGACCCGCCATACTGTTGACCTTTTTTGATCTAACAACAGCAAGTGATTCTCTCCCCTCCAATCCACACTACTTCCTCTACAAAATTCGCGATGCTTTTCAAACTTCTTCCATACTGATGGCAAATAACGCTCGATCCAACATATAAGTGTGTTTTCATGTTATTTATGATTATAACTTTGATGTTCAAACCTGTTATATAATATACATATACTGAAAACATTAAAATTCAACTTTATTTTTATCTTTTATTTATATATCTTTTAGTTATATCTTTATTGGTTTCAAGGAAGTAGTCTAGTTTCCGTTTCGCACGTGCCCTTAGACGGAAGCTAGACAATCATGGTATCCTCCCTCCGTGCTCATCAGTAAGGAAGGGTAGGAAAACGAGTTTAAATACGACAGAATCAAAAAATTTTTTTAAAAGTAAAACGTTTTAGTGAATACTTAAATGTTCGAGTTGAGTTTAAAGAAATTTCTGTCACCTGGTAATAAGGGCTATCATATTTTCAACAAAATTTTTTAGTAGACAAAGTGATATTATCACTTACCCGTTACCTTTTCTTCTTATCCTCGTCTTCGAACAAAATATGTGCTTTATACTTATGAAATTTTGACTATTGTTCAAATTTTGAAACACTCACCCTTTGTTGGCCGCATTCTTGTATAGTATTGGAATAAATGAAATGAGTTTCTCAGTGTTCTGTTTATAGTTTGTTTATCTTGCTTATCTTTGCATCCCTTTCCAATGGAATCATTTTCATTTGAAAATAACAATTTGTTGGTTTAGTCCTTACATTTGTATTCCAAGCTTGATTTATCAAATTTAATGACATATGGCTGCCGATTTGACGTAAAACTGGTGAAGATTTTTAGACAGAGCGGAGAATTCTATCTATTTGAAGTTCATATTTATGAATTATGAAATTATTCTTGGTTAAACATTTCATGAAACAATTAGAAAATGTTTCGGCTTCATAACCTGACTCTATTAACTTTTTGCTAGTTAGTTTTAATCTGTCTATGAAATCCTCCACGCTGGAGCACGTTCTAGCTGTTCTAAGAATTTCTGAGTAGATTGTATTTAATTTAATACGGTATGAAATGTTTGTAGATGCGTTAGGAAAACGTTTTATTGAAAAATTAAAACTATCTGTTTTGTTATACATTTTAGTATATATTTTGTTTGCTTTGATATTAATTTCTAGGTCTAAGTAATTACAGTTGTATTCGTCTCTATGTGTTGATTCTAACTTTAAAATGTTTTTATAAGTCCACCAGTCCCACCACTGACGCGCCTTGCTCTCGACCATTTAGAGTAGTAGTGTCAAAGTAATAAAGTAACCTGTCCTGTGTAACAGCTCTGTAAGCAATCCGATGCGCTGGTTTTCGTCGTATTTAGTTAACTTGTTGCGTGCATTAGCTTCACTCAAACAATGTTAATTTATATTGCAAACACTATTACAAAACACCTCACCACGAAGACTCCTCCTGAGTTAAGCAGTCACGACGCCGAAATGGTACGCTAACCAAAAAGGAAGCGTTGGAACATGGGAGCAATAATATTTCTTTAATGCTCTTTGTGTCATGACTAGAACGAGAACTATCTACTAATATTTCCTTTTATTTCAACAGTAACAGGTTCCCTGCCGCAATTCACAACAGGTTTTAAACTGCACTTCTACAACAGCGAGTCTGACGTGAATTTCTTATGAGCACAATCTGACCGCCAGCTTCGCTTAACCATTCATATATATCTTAGGTCGCCTGCACTAGCTAGTTGATAGTGACATGATAAGCATCAAGCCCTGACTCACGATAAAAGGTATAAGCTCATGATATGTTGCCCAACAGATGAGGAGGATGATGAACTTCCAGATGCAGGGCCAGATGGAAGCAACTTCTTTCAATCGCAATCTCTTGCTCTTGCGATATCAAAAACATCTTCCAAAGCCCAGGATTTGCGCTTTGCAAGAAAGGCCCGCTAGTCCAGAAGATATTTAAGACGGGTTTCCAATGGGTGAAATTCTGAGTCCCTTAAAGACACGTTCCGCATAAACTAAAAGCTGGAAAAGCCTTCATGAACGTGCATATGATCAAGCAAGCAACAGTAGAGGATATGCTGCTTTTGAATATTGAAAAACAGCAAGCAGAACGCACAACGCTCATGTTTTAGGCCCATTGGCGCCCGATAGGCCCATGCCGGCCTCCGGTGACCGTGTCGTTGTGACATTGCCATTGCGCTCTCTCGCCCGTCATTTTCTGGCCTCTCTCGTCTCTTATCAGTGTATCGCCGCTTTCTGAATCGACAGTCGTTCTTGACACCTTACGCTCGTCCGGTGATCATGATCAATTGAAAAAAGAGGGTCTCATTGCGGGCGCTTTTTCGTGGTTCCTTCTCTTCAATAAGTCAACAATCACAGGGCAAGAACTGTATTACCTATGAAGTGTGGTCGCGGGACACCTGCATGTAGGATACTCATTTAACAAGCCTCAATATCTTTCGAAGCACATATTTCCGCTGATCTGAGTAAAGCGTAAATGGGTATCATTGATCGATTTGGTCTGCGTGCACAGTGCATTGCATTACCACGCGAAAACGTGGAAAGGAGGTGTTCTAAGTAGTTTTTGTCCATGCAAGCTGATGTTTTTTTAGGGTTTGGAAAAGTAGATACCCACATACTTTGTTATATTTTATTTAGTCATCTACGTAGTTAACAGTTTGCGAACAATTAATACTGCCATTCAATAAATTTAATGTTTTTAATCCCCACATCGATCCTCTAAAGCATAGCCACATCGGTCGAATCCACCAAAACGTCCATGACTTTTGCCGTGTTTGGTGTACACTGACCCTGCATTCACGAATCCCCCCCCCTGCTTAGCATCCATGTATGCTGTATCCAGCCTTCTGAATGTGGGCTATATCTCACTTGCGAACAACGAACGGTAGATCCACTAGAATCGTGCAATCCAGTCACTCCAGTCACAATTTACCTAATTCCACACTGGAGCTGCAGTGCAGCAATCACTGCACTTGTAGTTTATTGCTTTCTTTGCAAAGGGTGTGCACGGGATTTCTGATTAGAATCGTGAGGGCAGGACTAGTCCCAACGATAGCACAGGCCGTTCTCTGCAGGACATCAAAGCAGTAGGTATTGTTTGGAAATTTCGAATGGAGCGCAACGACGTGCCATCCGGTGACTGCTGAAAAAGAACGTTACCTTTTTTATTCGATATTAATAATCAAGCCTAGCACAAGCTTTTCATGTATTCACGTCCCGATTCCAGTGAATTACTCATTCCAAAAATTGTTGGTTGGGAAGCCGTATTACTGAGAACCCACCCCGTAGCCGTGGGAATAGGTTCTTCGTGCTAACTCAGTCCAGTGAAGAACAGCTATGACAGGAATCTTGAGATTGTGCTGTCCCGGAGCTTTCATTGCAATCTGAATGTGAAACACATAATAGAGGTTGAGGTTGTTTCTAAACCCATGAATTATTGGCGGAAGACTCAAAAAGACCTTAAAAAGAATCCATAAAAATTTCAGACAAAAGTTTTTATTGTTTTGATACTCCTTCGAATGTGTCGGTGCTTAGCACCTTCTTCAGCGATCTGAAATACTATATTAGCCGCCTGCATCCGATTCCTGAACCTTGCCTTCACTGGTGCCTCCGTTCTGGACTCTGACCTGGTCTGCTGCCTCCAGTAGTACATATGCCGCTCCTTGCAACGCCGCGCCTTCTAATGGTGGCTGTGACCCTACCCGTTACCCTCCTTAAATAGTGAAGATGCCTAGTGAGCGTTTCTGCATATGATATCACTGAGTCAGTGAATCAACTGCAGCGCGTCACGTAGCTCACCTCGGCTATTACATTTCTGGAGAGAAGCTGCTCTTATTTCCAGTGCTTCCAGCTTTCTTTCCACCGGATTTTCTATGGAGCGGTGTAATACCGTGATGATGAGTGCGGGAGGACCTTCGTTTGCATGCATTTTGGTGCGGTGCTTTGAGAGACTGTTGTCCGGATACGAAGCTGATTGTGTAAGAGCATGCCGATTTTCATGAGTCGTTTGTTAGAATGGGTCTTCCTTTGGTCTCACAATGTACCTTTTGTCCGCGTAAAAACATCAGGCATGTTATCATGTAGAGGCTCACCACTCCCCATACGTCTCATATTCCGTCCACCACCAAATCTTAAAAGACTACTCACGTACTCCAGGCCTTATGAAGAAAAATGTGGACGAGGAAGCTGCTCATACTGTAATGATAGAAAAATATGTCAACTTAGGGGAACGGTATATTTGAAAGCATGCCAGGGATGCGGGCAGAAGTGCATTGGAGAGAC
>MU912041.1:0-16274 GCA_036418165.1 Cooperia oncophora
ATCCTCCGAAGTGCTCTTTTCACTCTTTTCACATGCTTGAAAAAATCTTGAAAAAGGGGGTTTATCAAGCAATGGTGAAACGGCAATTATACCATCAGATAGCGCAAGAAATTCTCTACAGGATGTGCTACTGAGAAGCAAGGCAGAATGAGTTTTTAATCAGCAGTGAATGTACAAAAAATAGGTGCACAAAACGCTGAGAACTTTCCGGACAACCTAATAATACGCACTCTGAGTCACACCCCTCCCACTGTGGGCGGGTCACAGCACACCGCATATATGACACCGGACTCTCGCCAGATGTTTGTCTTCGCCGAGTTACCGACATTTGTGGGAAGCACCGCCCACCCCGAGTACGCCCCGCCCATTTCGATGTGCCTCCTCCAGTTTGATGGGTCAACCCCTTGCTAACCCTGTCCCACTTTTTCCCCATCTCGGAGCTGCTCTGTAGCTGAATTATGATTTTTTCAGTGGCACCGGAAGCACCGCCCATTTCTAGTACGCCCCGCCCATTTCGGGTGTGTCTCCTCCATTTGATGGGTCAACCCTTTGCCAACCTTAATCCACTTTTCCCCCATCTCGGGACTGCTCTGGAGCCGAATTATGAATTTTTTTAGTGAGACCGCTAACTTTCAACGCATGCCCCGCCCACTGTGGGCGGGGCTTACCATGGGTTACGGTTGCTCTTTACATCTTGTCACATGCCCTACCCATCCCGACCTTGACCCCTCCAAGTTGTTCTTCTGGTAGAAGCGAAATTCCGGACAGACAAACAAACAAACAAGCAAACAAACAAACAAACAGACGAAGCAAGTTACATATAGTGGGTGATTATATATGGTGGGTGATAGATGAATGTTAGTAAACGGATTGTCGGAGGAAGTAAAAGTGCTAAGGATGAACGGTGAATGTGCAATCAAAAACCCGCGGTTCAGCTCGAAGGATAAAGAGTTCAGAAAAGAGTCGCTCCGCGCCACCTTCACTATACATCGGGCAACATCCTCTTCATCAACGCAGGAGTGTTGAGGTGGCACGAAAAACGCTTAACATACTCGTAATCGTAGATTCGAGATATATGAACCCACTCTACTCTATTAGTGAAGTAGACGTTGTCCCCACCATGCGTAGAATGAGCTTCGGCCTTCCGATTTCACGAAGTGAGTCAGTGTTCTTTTAGCAGTTCGTTTAGTCATATTTATAGGTTGATGCATATGTTTTTAACCCCTTTTTTGTAAATATCTCAAAAGCGAACCAGCCTGAAGATTAGAGGTATGCACCATCACCATCCACTACTCGACGCCAGCGCTCAGGCAGCTTGTCGATTCCATCCTTCCAGACGACGGGGCTGGGACTGGAGAAGTTGTCGAGTGCCGACGGGGCTGGGACTTGAAGAAGTCGTCGAGTGCCTTTCTGACCTGATCCTTTGTTTCGAACTTTTTTCCGTCCAGAGAGCGCTGCATGGTGGCTGAACAGCCAGTAGTCAGATGGTCTTATAAGGTACTTAGAGCTGGCCAGCGACCAAAGAAGTCAAAACCCGTCTTGATGTGAAATGCATGAAAATGTTCCATTGGACCGGGCCCCTCATGCGTTTGGACCGCATCTGTAACGATGTTATACGCAGAAAGTCCGGTACAGCTCCTATAGCAGACAAGATGCGAGAAACGCCTCCAGTGATACGGCAATATAGTTCACGCAAAGGATCACACTGTCCGCAAGACAAGTATCTCGTTAGAGGTGCCCGGACAACGACGCAAAGGACGCCCTCATACAGCGCTGGCTCAATGCGCTGCATAAAGGTTCGAAAAGAGCGGAATACACCTCGACCAGGCATTCAAAAAGTAGCGTCATCACATTGGAACAGCGGAGCCTGCAACCGTGCGAGCAAACGTTGAAGAATAAGAATAAGTAGAAAAAGAAGTAAAAATGGAGCAAGGTGAGCAGTCGAAAGTGGAATGAGACAGTGGAGACAGACTCGCAGTGGCCGCAGGATGCACAACGACCAGCGGGTCTAAAATCAGATACCAAACACTTGGTTTGAGTCCTTCAGAGACAGAATAAAAAATGGAGCAAGGTGAGCAGTGTGGAGAGGTAGTCAGCAGTCTAGAACTGGACTACAGTTTCTTGAAATGTTACTTCATGCTTTAGGGCACGGTCCGCCCGCTGCGAGATGGCATCAACACTCACAGAAATTTTCAAATCTCGCCATATGTTACCCTTCTCCACTGGATTTTGCAATATCGAAACTTCCGAAAAGTTTTTCAATTTTCAAGTGCGCTCCATCCAGTTCAAATGGGCCTCTTGCTTTTCAACCGTTGACCCCTTTCTTACCTCAGTCCGCTTTTCCCATTGTTCTGATCTGTAACCGAATTTTTGATTTTGTGCCGTTCACGTTGTTCTTAAAGTAAAGTTGGATTTCCGGACAAACTAACAAATAAACAAGAAAGAAGCCAACAAACAAACGGACGTAGCAAATTATAAATAGTAGGGACACTTCATCCATTCTTTTGTTTGTTAGTTTTTCCGTGCAGAGTTTCGATTCTATCTGTGCGGGAACTTGGAGAAGTCGGATAAAGGTTACGTTGATTACGGCATGGAACAAGATGTACAAAATTCACATGACCTGTACCATGCCCCGCTTACAATGGGCGAAGCACACGCAAAATCAAAAATTTGGCTCCCAAGCAGCTCAGAGGTAGGGGGGGGGGGGAAATGAGCTGAAGGACGAAATGGGTGAGACGTACGTGAAGTGGTGAAGCGTACTTGATATGGGCAGTGCTTGCAGTAAAATTCTACAACTCGCTCTTGAAAGAGTTCAGAAACAGCAAACAACCGTTGATGAAGAGGATTATTCGATGAAAGTAGGGCGTATCTGTTGCGTATTGAGACCCACCCGCAGTGGGGCAATGTGCGCCGAGCGGCTCGGGCCAGACTCAAAGTTTAAGAAACAGGGCCAGAACATCCCAAACAGCATAAAAAATGAGCAAAGTTAGTGAGGAAAAGGGATGAAAGGGAGGAGAGATACTCGCAGTGGGTGGAGCGTGCACCGTGGCGGGCGGGAATAGGAAGTTTTCAGGCTCGGTCCAATAGCACTCCAGAGAGAGGAATTCATCTAATCAATCTATCGACCCTCATCACCATTAGCGTTTGCAAGGGTCAGTGAGCAATGAGAAGGTGAAGCTTCAAGGAACTATTGCGGGTTGATGCATATGTTTTAACCCCGTGTTTGATCCTTCCGTATTTCGTTTGCATGGATGTTGGTATTTCGTCATCACGTGTGCGTGACGTGTGCATTATACTCTTTTATCACACTAGCTATCACTCACCCACCTTGCATTTGCAGGCCACAATGTCGCACAATTACCACTGTGACAGAATGCGCCACTGCCTGGTTTTGCTTCACGATTCAAAGAAGCTTCACTTTCTCAACTCGATGATCACTGGAGATGAGAAGTGGGTCCTCTACGATAACCCTGTGAGGAAGCGGCAGTGGGTCGACAAAGGAGAACAGCCCCTAAAGGCCGACCTTCACCCCAAAAAGGTCCTGTTGGTGGTCCAGAAGAGGCATGGAGTACTGGGAGCTGCTGGAGAAGGGACAGACGATTGACGCTTCCACATACGTGACCCAGCTGCGGAAATTGAAAGATCACGTCGACCGTACTCGTGGAAGGAATGCGGAAATCTACTTCCACCATGACAACGCCCGACCTCACACTGCAAAGGCGACCCAGGCCGAGCTGGAGAAGTACGGATGGCTGATGGTCGCCCACCCTCCCTACAGCCCTGACCTCGCTCCTTCTGACTACTGGCTGTTCAGCCACCTGCAGCGCTCTCTGGACGGAAAAAAGTTCGAAACAAAGGATCAGGTCAGAAAGGCACTCGACGACTTCTTCAAGTCCCAGCCCCGTCGGCACTCGACAACTTCTCCAGTCCCAACCCCGTCGTTCTGGAAGGATGGAATCGACAAGCTGCCTGAGCGCTGGCGTCGAGTAGTGGATGGTGATGGTGCATACCTCTAATCTTCAGGCTGGTTCGCTTTTGAGATATTTACAAAAAAGTCGGGGTTAAAACATATGCATCAACCTATAAATATGACTAAACGAACTGCTAAAAGAACACTGACTCACTTCGTGAAATCGGAAGGCCAAAGCTCACTCTACGCATGGTGGGGACAACGTCTACTTCACTAATAGAGTAGAGTGGGTTCATATATCTCGAATCTACGATTACGAGTATGTTAAGCGTTTTTCGTGCCACCTCAGCACTCCTGCCTTGATGAAGAGGACGTTCTCCGATGTATAGTGAAGGTGGCGCGGAGCGACTCTTTTCTGAACTCTTTATCCTTCGAGCTGAACCGCGGGTTTTTGATTGCACATTCACCGTTCATCCTTAGCACTTTTACTTCCTCCGACAATCTGTTTACTAACATTCGTCTCATCTATCACCCACCATATATAATCACCCACTATATGTAATTTGCTTCGTCTGTTTGTTTGTTTGTTTGTTTGTTTGTTTGTTTGTCTGTCCGGAAATTCGGTTCTACCAGAAGAACAACTTGGAGGGGTCAAGGTCGGGATGGGTAGGGCATGTGACAAGATGTAAAGAGCAACCGTAACCCATGGTAAGCCCCGCCCACAGTGGGCGGGCATGCGTTGAAAGTTAGCGGTCTCACTGAAAAAATTCATAATTCGGCTCCAGGCAGTCCCGAGATGGGGGAAAAGTGGATAAGGTTGGCAAAGGGTTGACCCATCAAATGGAGGAGACACACCGAAATGGGCGGGGCGTACTAGAAATGGGCGGTGCTTCCGGTGTCACTGAAAAAATTCATAATTCAGCTACAGAGCAGCTCCGAGATGGGGAAAAAGTGGGACAGGGTTAGCAAGGGGTTGACCCATCAAATGGAGGAGAGCACCCGAAATGGGCGGGGCGTACTCGAGATGGGCGGTGCTTCCCACAAATGTCGGTAACTCGGTCCCCGAGAGAGTTTAGAGATTGCAAAAAGTCCATGGCGAAGACAAACATCTGGCGAGAGTCCGTCATATCTGCGGTGTGCTGTGACCCGCCCACAGTGGGCGGGGCATGCGTTGAAAGTTAGCGGTCTCACTGAAAAAATTCATAATTCGGCTCCAGAGCAGTCCCGAGATGGGGAAAAGTGGATTAAGGTTGGCAAAGGGTTGACCCATCAAATGGAGGAGACACACCCGAAATGGGCGGGGCGTACTCGGGGTGGGCGGTGCTTCCCACAAATGTCGGTAACTCGGCGAAGACAAACATCTGGCGAGAGTCCGGTCTCATATATTCGGTGTGCTGTGACCCGCCCACAGTGGGAGGGGCGTGACCTCAAACGTACGTATTATAAGGTATTCATTTAAAAAAACCGTAGTTGAGGTCCTAGAGCATTACAGACGGCGCGAAAAAGTGGATGATGGTCCCAAGTGGTCCACGTTGAGAAGTTCACCGTTGTGGGCGGAGCGTGCACCGAGCTGGGCGGAGCCTGATTTAAAAATTCGCAAGACGGCTTCAGAGCACTGCAACATCGGGGAAAAAGTGGATTAAAGATGGATTGTCAATGATAGGTCACCGATTGAGGAGTGCGAGACAGATCCGAGAACTCATGCAACGGTTCCAGGGCAATCTAGAGCAAGAACAAAGAAAAGACAAGGCAAAGAAAATCAACCCGAAATCATAGTTCTGTAAGGCCACGCCTAATCAGTCATCAGCGGTTTTATTTGTCGGTTTTTGCGTTTGAGTTTTGGACCACACCATTGGGTGGGTATAGTCGTAGAAATTAAATTCCTTCCAGAATACCGATTGCGGTTGCATGGCCTTTGCGTCTGCGACACGTCTAACATCTGCCGGACAGGCTCAGCTTTGCAGCGAAGTCTTTCATTAGGTTGAAGTGATCGGTAACTGTCAACCATTCTTCTCATCAGCGTACTCAATCAGCGGACACAATTCACTGCCGTGATAGAACGGCGAAATACTTGACTAAACGTGTTGGCACATGTTCACCGTGCTGTTTGTCCCATGGTCACGCTGCGTTCCTTGGATCGTTTTCCAGGTTCCGAAATTTATCCTGTTGATGTGAAAATGGGACAGTTTACTCTCGAGCGTAGAAACGGAAAAAATTCACTAGATGTATACGTAGTATAAAAAAGCCCCTTCTCAAATAGCTGTCAAACGGTTAAGTCGTAGTTAGTGAAACGAATCATGCGTAAAGAAGTCGTAGTTAGTGAAATGGATCGTGCTAAAAGAAGTTCAAATCGATGTACGCCGCGCGCGGTGACCAGCGCGGCGGTGATTCCTGACCGTTTCTCAACGTTCCTCACTGCCATCAGATGGAGCCAGCGGTGATAAATGCAATAATATGAGATGAAACATTGATCAAGTGTGCAAATGAGTGCGTATGCTGTGGAGTATGACCCAGGTGCGTCATCCAGTAGAAAAAGTGCGCGAGGTTAGCACTGCGGCGACATTGCGTCTCTTTGCTGGGATGCACTTTTTTGCCGCGTGGGACATTGCGTCCCACTGCTGGGATGCGGCATGGGTAAAAAACCAATTTGAAGACGTTTCGAATTTTCAACAGCTGCATATTGTCCATGAAGGCATTGTAGAATATACAGTAGCTGTAAACCGTGCAGTTGTGTCATTGAGAGTATTTTACCGAGGAGACAAACGAAAGTGATTTCCTAGGAAAAAAGATAATTCTTGGATATATAGAACTGAAGCTCCACATGCAGATAGCTAATGTGATAAGGTAACTTTCAACAATAGCAGATCTGAATCGAATCCAATTTACCACCTCTGGCGCGAAAATATTCCTTTTTTGCGACCTTGTTCCCACGCTCCACGTGAATGAGGCGGGAGTATTCCATGAAATTTCAGGGTTTATCTTGAAAGTAAACAAGAATAGCGAAGCCTTACTAGCTTCTGCAATGAATTCTGACCATTCTTCAATTTTTTTGGCGTATAAACGCCCTAGCATTTATGCGCATTCTTCGAAAATAGGGAAAAACTGCTTTGTCCCACGCGGCAGACACGCGAAAAGGCGCCTTGTCGCCAATGTGTTAAGTTGCATCTGACGGAGCCGTGTTAAAAGGCGCCCAAAGCGGAGCCGTGTTACATGAGGAGCACCGGCGTCGTTTTGAATAAACATTGTTCGATACGGTGAGATTGCGCAGAAATACAACTTCTGCAACTGTGTCCACCTAATAGTGTGGTGCACAACCCATTCTCGGGCCTCTGCCCAAATCAGTCCGACAATTCAATCCTATAACAATCGAGTTTGTGTGTCTCTAGAATTCGAATTATTATTCGCCAGTACCCTGCTGACGGGAATCCGTTTTTTCCCAGATCCTGGGCTACTCCGTAACAGAATCGCGATTTTTGAATAAGGAAAAAAGTAAAAAAAAAGTAAAAGTACCTCCTGCTTAACGGCACTCTATTTGCAGTTGACATGCCATAATTAGTTTTTTTCAAATTTAGTGTGCTGAGGAAGAAATTAAAAAATTAGCATTGGAGAAAAGCCGTATGGAACTGGAAAATGCAATGTTGTCGTCCTTGGTTGAAGAAGCGGAAAGGATGAGAAAAGAAGGTAAAGAATAAAAAAGATAAAGTCTTCACCTTAATTCCTTTGTGGGATGCGGCACGCATTCTACTTCCATTCAGAATCGTAGTGGCTTATTGAATGCGATGTGGCCTATACAATGACTTGCGGGGGCCAGCCGATGTACAAGTCAGTGTTTTATCCTCCCAGACAGATTTGGTACCAATTTATCATTCCTGTAGGGTGGAAGGCTAGGTTACCCTGGACGGGAGCCAATCAAGGGTTTGATCCCCGGACCGTGCGCGTTGTAAACTTGCCACTACGCCACCCTCGCCTCATCAGTAAGAAAGGTTCCGCCAATTCATTCATATTTTTCGCTCTTCAATTTCATCGTGTGAGAGCATCATTGGTGTCTACATGAATGAACGTTATCCCTTTCGTGTTGTCAGGATCAGGTGGTTCGGGTGGATGGTCAGATTTTGGAGAAGACATCGTTGAGCAAGTAGATGCAGAGCGAGAAAGAACTCCAACGACCGCAAAAGTCACTCCTCCTGTAACCAACTCAGGACCCGCAATTGATGTTCGTGAACTTACCAAGTTGCGCGTTCAACTAAGAAAAGCTGAGCATGAATTGGAAATTGTACGGTGAGTAATACTCACTTTATGACTTTTTTTATAGATACTTTTGCACTGGTTCCTCTACACTGTTGAGCTCACTCAATTTGACTCGTCTTCCTTTGACGCCCGTCTGACTCAGCGATTGCACAAAACTGGAAATTCCTTTCAGTGTCGCTCTCGAAAATGAAAAAGAGGAACGCCATAGAGCTGATACAAAACTGACGTCACTTCAACATGCTTTAGAGCGAAGAACTAGAGAGGTAATTTTTGTGTATCCAGGAAAGGGCTCCTTTCATTATTCTTTGATTGAGGTTGAGGAACGTGATCGTGATCGAAGCCGTGCCGATGAGCGTTGCAACGAACTTTTGGCATTAGTAAAGGACAGCAATGTTAAAGTGAAGGAAACGGAGCAGGTAAGATTTCTGAGTTTGCAGAGAAGTGTTTCTGACGAGAAGTGTTCCGTGCCAGATTTGATGTTAAAGGCAAGCTGCACACCATATATTGCCGCACTATGTTTCCATTAAATGTGACGTTTGTAGTTAAATGGGGTACTAGATATGAACCTGTTTGTAGTTTAATGAGGTACTAGATATGAACCTTCTCTTAGCAGCGAACTTTGCAATGGCTCCAGGGCTACTATAGTGGTCAAGTTTCTGAAATTTTGAAGAATTGAATTCATTCTTTGCACCGAAGCGAACTACCGTTTTCTTGATCGATGTAAAAAGAAAGGTGAGTCCTCGTGAACCAAAAAAAGCTTGCATCAATATGAAAGAAGTTCCCACGAAGGGTTCTACCATCCCGATAGTCTTGAGTTTTCTGGAGTATAGTGTATTACGGCAAATTTCGCACAATAAAGATATCAAGCAACTTTCGAAGCTTACCTTCGGCATCTATTTTCCAGCGTTCATTATTCTTCCGCAGTAGCAGAGGAACAGCTTGGAGGAAACTAAAGTCGCGCACATTCTGGTGGTTTTGTGAAGTTTTTTCTTCCAAGTTGTTCACAGAAATTTTGCTTTGAAGGCTTTTTCCGCCTGGACAGAGTTTTTCCAGAACGAGGCATATAGGTACTTTATGTGAGTCGTTGTTGTGAAGTGGAACATCCGCTACGCATCCGCTACTACCTTTACGTTGGATCGATTTTGATGTTTGTAGCGCTTAAGAAAGAATAGACTGCATGACGTAATTAAGGAAGTGGAGGGAAAGAGAAAATAACTCAAATAACAAATCTGATGCCCCGTTCGGTAAGCTTAGCCAGACTGGCTTACGACTGCCGACAGTGTCGTCGCGTACGCTGAGGGAAATTACTGAAGTGTCACAACCGACGGAACGCCAACAGGAAAAATTCACTTCATCAAAGACTACCATTTTGGGATGCTGATGACTGCATTTAGAATTGCAAAGGCGTGGTGAATGCGATATGAAATGTTACAAAGTGTATACATATGTTTCCTGCACTACTTACCGTTTACTTACGTTTATCCGTACGCTTAGGATGCTTTTTCACGGGAGTTGCGGCCACCCACACTTTCACATTTCAACCATGAAGGAATCCTGGGCGCACCGAAGTGGTGATACACCTGCTTGGTTGCTCGCTACGTCATTGTTACGTCATCGTCTTCACGAAGATCTGAGACTCCAGTCACCACTGCCGAACATATGGTCTACCGTAACCCGAAAGTGTAAGAAAATTTGACTGGAAATTTGCTGCTGTCTGCAGGGGTAACCGATGGCCATAATCACAATTTTGACACTTATTCTCAGCGCCGACGCAATTTGGCTCCAGAATAGCGCTTAACGTTCCTTATGGGTTGGGTACGTTGCCGTATTTTTTCACTGCTGATATAATATTCATGTTCAGCGGACAAACTCACCCTGGAAATAAGTTTCTAGCAAGTTTGGTGACCAAGGGTATTTTAGCGTCGGTGAATGTGGCATGGGCGCCAGGAGTTTCTGAATCATGCGGGTATGATACTCATATTCAGCACATCAAACTAACTCAGGGACGACTTTTTAGTCGAGTTTGCTCCAAGAAAAATTCGGTCAAAAACTGAACTGATTTCAGATAACAGGGCCAGCAAACAGTAAGTAGTGCGGGAAACATATGTATACAGGTGCTCGTAGCGTACGCAAAAGTTTTCGCGCCCAACGAATTTCGTATCCGTATCCAGGGAGCAACATCACCTGGGGACAGAGTTCTGACCGAATGAAAGATGACCTATCTTTGAAAAAAGAGGAAGCAGTGTGGGAATGATGGCAGCCAGTGATTCTCGGGCGAATCTTTCATTGATGGCCTGTCTTCGGACTGTATTCACTTTCAGTTATCAGGAAAACTGAAGCACTGACGGAAGGAATGTGCCAGAAATAGCAAGATGAGGCTTTGTAACGGAGATTGCACCTGTATCTGAACAGGTGTGAACACCATGCACACGATCACGTCGTGTAAAATTTCTGCTAAATAAATCGCCCAGCCAAAAAGAAATAGTTGTTATCTAACCGGATACTCGAATTTTGGAAGTTTGAGTGCATTCAGAAATTGCGCAAGAGCGTTCAAATTGCTTTCTACCATGGCACTGAAGCACGCCGTTCCGAGATATTTTGCGAAAAGGGCCAGTAATTCCAGAAGTGCACTTTTTCGAACATTCTCAACGTTGGTGAGAGTGGAACTTCTTCAGCTGAAAAGCAGTGTTGCGAAGTCCTAGGTTCGGTGCTAGTTTACTGTACTTCAGTCGTTTCAAACACTTTCTTTATAAGGAAATATAACCGCTGTGACATCCTTGTTGAAATAGTGTCTCTTACAAGTTTCATGCTTGAAACACCAACGACTTTCCCGTATACGATTTCGTGTGAAAGTAAAGCAAGTGCAGGACTCACAAGAGCACATTTTTCGTGCCCACTTGTGAAAAAAGTCCTCGTTGTGTCATCGTTGAGGACAGTTTGAGGCTACACGAACAGCGCACTCCTCCAGCGCAATACAATTTTAAGTTCGTTTGCAGACTCGAATATATCCATAAAACCCACCTTTTTGTCTATACTATAAGAAAACAGTTCATTTTGCGTTAATTACCATCTTCTTTGTACTACACCATGTATCGGAGTCCCACGCAGAGGTCTTGGAGAGGTGTAATTGAACTGGCTCCTCCATGCAAACAGATGCGCTCCCACAGTTTAGAAAAGGTCGAAACGTATAGGGTATTTTGTTTGTTTGTAACTTATGACGTCGCTGTGGGTGACCACCGCACTTGTACCCTAGCGTTCTACTTTTCTGAGCTTGCAGCTTATCCTGCCTTCAACTGTCTGTTCAGGTGTTCTTCATAGCAGTAGCCATGAATGATTGTTTTATCATTCGGTGACGCACGACATCTGAATATTGCTGCTTGCTCCACTCCTGAATGAGCTCTGCGCCAATGGCTCTCCCCCTTTACGGCCATATAGGACTCCCTCCGCAGTGATGTCTACAACGATTGCGTGCGCTGAATAACAGGTATCGAACTGCACCCCTTGAGTGGTGAGGTCAGGTCAGAATTTCAGAGTTGCCCAGAAACTTGTATCCGTAGCACGCGTAGATTGATCCCTTGGTGGTGAATATGATACTCGCTTGAAACGAACGCTTTAGGATGCGCCAAGGGCACCTGTACGCCCAAGACTTCTTCTCGTTAACAGGGCGCTCAGTCACAGTATTGACTGCATGAGGATTCTTTTTCAGGCAAGTTTAGGTAAGCACTGATGTAGTGGTGCCCTTAAAATCACTTTCTGCCGTGTTTCTGCATGAAACTCAAAGTAAGAGGAGCGGAGTTCCGAGACCTATTGCGACGAACGTAGAGAGAAAGCTTCATAACTCCGTTCGGAGAGTCATTTTGCAAATTTCGTATACATATTTGACAACGAGATCATTGCTAGGAAGCACATGTGGTGGTATGGGTACCATTACAATTTACATCTCCGACCTGACGGCCCGTCCCTAGTAAAAGTAGCCAGATTCATAACGCAGATAGCAGCAAAGATGGGGCTACGAAGGCTGGAACGGGAACACCGTTGATAGGTGGCGGAAAGGGATAACAAGTGATAGAAACTGACAAGGGACGTCGCTTTTTCAGAAGGTGCAGCTTCCACACTGCCAAATAATGAAGGCTGAAGGATAAGGACGTTGATGACAGGTGATGTAATAGTAAGTATCAGTTGACAAGAATGTGTAAGAGGCTACCTCCGCTAAATCCGCCAGTCCATACTGCTCAACTGCTAACTGAGTAGTTTAAGTAATACAGGTAAGGGCTCAGTGTGTAGCGTGAACTCATTCCTTCATCTACTGTCTTTCTGATACCAATTGAAATCGAGCTCATTGCTCTATCAAACTATACCAGCTCACCAACCCGTTGCTGGTTCGTAAAGAACAAGGATCCTTGGACCGGAAAGACGAACCTCGTTCAGGGAGGCCTTCTTTGTTGTATTTAGACTGGTTACCATGATTGAAGCCCATCCGTGTGAGTCAATTCGCTGTCTTGCTGAGGTCCTTGACTGCTCCAGGGACACATTAGATAGCGCTCTTACTCCCACAGAAAAAGTATTATAGATTTTCCAAAGAATCAAATTACCCATGAGCTGAGATCAGCGAATAAACAACCGCATGAAGTACTGAACCGCAACTTTGAGCAACATTGTTACCGGAGTTTTTACCGAAGTAATGTCTCCACGTAAACCACACGTGGAAGTTTCAGTGGTTGAATCCATCGGTCGTCAAATCCGATCAGTTCGGAAAGAAGGTCTCTGCATATGCACTGGGAACTTCTAACTCTTAAAGCTACGCTGACTACTGAGCTCTCCTGTAGCTCCACTGCAAGGGTTGGTCGAAAAACTCCAACATTTAGCTCCGCAGCTCGACAGTGCAGCGCTGAATTAACCTTTCTTGAGTTCCTTCTCTTTCCGTTCCGCAACGCCCATATTGTTGGAAAGAGTCACGATTTTTAGATGAAAAGACCTCGAACACGACATAAACTCTTTTTTCTGCTCAAAACACGAATGCTTTTGGAAACGAGGCATCCACACTCCGCACAATCGTTGGCAAAAAGTTGGTGACGAACATAGTGCACATATTGCTGATTAATATGCTTGTTGATGAAATAAATTTGTATCGGAAAAAGTTTGATATCTCGAACTTCTGGGACACCCTGATAGAATTCGCTAAGTGTTTCTGTACGTGTGCGTGTTCATAAGTGTGTATTGTGTATGTATGCGCGTGGTGTCTGTGTGGTCTTGTGTCTGTGTGCATGGATCTGCCTGGTGTGGGTGGTGTGGGCCGTTTATTTGTGCATTGTGTGTATGTGGGTGTGTGTCTATGTGGATGCTTGCGTGTGGTGTGTGTCTGTGTGTACGTATGTTTGTGGTATGTATGTATGTTTGTCTGTGTATGTATGTATGTATGCATGAGGTTGGCGGGAATGTTCTGTCGCATTTTCTCAAAGTACGCATTCTTTTTATAGAGAGGCTACTGAGATCAAATTTATACAGCAATGTTACTGCGAGGTTATTGCCAGTTTTTGAGCAAGCCCATGGATGCCATCGCTTCACAATGCAGGCCGGCGCGACGCAAAGTTGGACATCATCTCAATTTTGACTTGTGCTCGTGTCGTGGAGGATTTCTCGCCCATATAACGGTCAAGTACGGGAGGCAACTTGCAGGTTAGAAGGAGCAATGTCTGGGCTACACCAATGCAAGGGGAGAGCCATCCAGCTCTGTTGCATGAGGTACGGCTTGAACTTTTTGGACGCAGTTGGCTGCGCTGTCACATTGAAGACAGGCTGTGCGGAAAAATTTTTCCCACTATTCGATGGTTCGCTTCAGATCTCGTAGCTGCTTTGCACACGGTTGACCGAGTAAGCAGCTTCTTCATTCAACAGTTTCGACCCGCAGCTCCGTTATCCTGAGTTCACAGGTAACCCAAACCCTAACTAACTGGTAACTTCATCATCAGAACTGTAGGCTCACGCTTTTGAGCATTAGTTGGAAGGTTGGCCGATAATTGAGGGCATTCTCCTTATCCAGCTCCATTATTTTGGCATCTGCAGCTATCATGCTGGCGTCAGGGTGGTGGAAGAAAGAGTTTGAGGAAGCGCTTGGAGGGGGTGCCGATGGTAGCGGATAAAATCCTTGTCCATATTGCAGAAGAAGAAGAAGCAGGAGTCAAGCGAGTGGTACTAATAGAAAGACCACTCCTTGATGTATAAGTGCTCACATTACCGGTTACCCCTCTTCAGGTAATGGGCAAGTATTTTGAGTTCGAAAAGTGTGACAGAACTTTCTCCGCCAACCTAATATGTATGTATGCGTGTATGTATGTATGTAGGTCTGTATGTATGTGTATATGTGCAGTAGCGCTAACAAGTATAGGCCGCACGGCTTCTCGCCCATAATTTTTTCCTCAACAATTCCTTCAAATTTGGTATGTCATATCTATCACTGTTACCAGTGAACAGCAGTATTTGTCTTCGAACTCATGCACCATCCGCAATTCTTTTACGCAACGGCTGATTTCAGTAGCTCTAAGGCTACCATATGTTCCACAATTTCCGAGTTTCGAAGAGTTTCGCGGCATTGTTCTAGGGTGCCAAAACAGAACTCCGCTCCCTGCAGTGATTTGGAGAAAGGGGAACCTCGGACACCGAAAATGAACGGTTGAACTTAGCAATGGACGTAAAAATTGTCGACTTGAAGTTGCGCCTTTCCCGGCTATTCTGAAGTTTCTGAACATACTTCAGAATAGCCGGAAAAGATGATAAATTTAATTTCATAATTTTAGAAACGTCGATCACAACCTAAATGTTGCGAATTCGATCTCAAAGTTTCTGAACGTACTTTGACATCGAATTCGCAACATTTAGGTTGTAATCGACGTTTCTAAAATTATCAAATCGAATTTGTCAATTTGTCATCTGTTCGACACGAAGAAACAGAGTGTAGTTCACTGTTCATTAAAGTAGGGCAGCGCTCGATGGAGGGAGATGGGAAATCATCGTGAACGCACCACTCACCGCTCGCAGGCTGATTCCAAGTCCACTTGCGTCGAGTTCGCTACCAATTTCATAAATAGATTGCCGTCAGAACATTGAGAAAGTTAGGGTCAACAGATTAGTATGTGACCAAAAACCTGCTGTTCACCTTAGCGAATTAACAGATGAAATTACAGGTCGCTTCCCGCCACCTTCACTGAACACGGAACTATCGCAGCGACGTCCTCTTCGCTAAGAGTCTTCAGATCGCCGGAGAAACGGCAAGCATATCTGGTAACCTTGGATTCAAGAGCTCGTTCCCGTTTTTGAGTAGAGCGTGGCCCGTGGCACTGTTCGATGTTCAGTGAAGGTGGCGGAAGGAGGCCTCTATGACCCGCTGATTCGCTGAGCTGGGAAGCAAGGTTTTGACTCATACTCCGTGGAACTCTCAGTATTCTGGCAATAATCCTTCAAGTAATATTTGTCTCATTGAAGCTACTGAACTTGGCTACAAAGTCGGCGCAAATAAACCTGGAAGGAGCCTTGTGAGCGTGGGTGATGCGTTGATCCTGCCGAATAGAAGTCAAATACAATCTAAAGACCTTCAAAACGGTGACTATAGTTTTGATATTGCGAACATGACGGCAGTGTGCATTCAGAAACTTCTTGGACACTCGGAAAAGGCGCACCTTCATGCCGAACTGTTCCGTGTCCAGTGTAACTTTTTTGGCGTGTTAAGTCCCGGTGTTCTTTCATATTACTGCAAAGAGCAGAATTCTGTTTGGTCATCTGAAAATAATACCTTGAAGCTCCTCTTGAAAAATTGCACCGTATAGTGGCCTCGAGGTCACTGAAGTTGGTGGTTACGCGAAAAGGAAACCGTTCTTCGTTTCAATAGCAAATATTGCCTTGTAACAATGATAGCTATAACATACCGAAATTGGAAAACGAATTGGTTGAGTGAGTAAAGATTCATCGACGCTAAGTTGGATACTTTTGAGGTCTCCTGCATGTATGTCGAGTGTGGTGTATGTGCATGTGTGTTGTGTGACGTGTGTGGTATGTGTGCCTCTGTGTGTGGTGTCTAGGTGTGATGTGCGTGGCGTTTGTATGTATGTGCTGTGAGTGTGTG
>MU912041.1:16374-35542 GCA_036418165.1 Cooperia oncophora
ATACCGGCAATATAGTTCACGCAAAGGATCACACTGTCCGCAAGACAAGTATCTCGTTAGAGGTGCCCGGACAACGACGCAAAGGACGCCCTCATACAGCGCTGGCTCAATGCGCTGCATAAAGGTTCGAAAAGAGCGGAATACACCTCGACCAGGCATTCAAAAAGTAGCGTCATCACATCTGCGGAAACAGACAGCGGAGCCTGCAACCGTGCGAGCAAACGTTGAAGAATAAGAATAAGTAGAAAAAGAAGTAAAAATGGAGCAAGGTGAGCAGTCGAAAGTGGAATGAGACAGTGGAGACAGACTCGCAGTGGCCGCAGGATGCACAACGACCAGCGGGTCTAAAATCAGATACCAAACACTTGGTTTGAGTCCTTCAGAGACAGAATAAAAAATGGAGCAAGGTGAGCAGTGTGGAGAGGTAGTCAGCAGTCTAGAACTGGACTACAGTTTCTTGAAATGTTACTTCAGCATTTAGGGGCACGGAGATCCGCCCGGCTGACGAGGGATGGCATCAACACTCACAGAAATTTTTCAAACTCGCATAGTTACCATTCTCCACTGGATTTCGCAATATCAGAAACTTGCCGAAGTTGATTTCAATCTTTCAAAGTGCGGCGTCCATCCAGTTCAAATGGGCCTCTTGCTTTTCAACCGTTGACCCCTTTCTTACCTCAGTCCGCTTTTCCCATTGTTCTGATCTGTAACCGAATTTTTGATTTTGTGCCGTTCACGTTGTTCTTAAAGTAAAGTTGGATTTCCGGACAAACTAACAAATAAACAAGAAAGAAGCCACACAAACAAACGGACGAGGTTCGTAGCAAGTATAAATAGGTAGAGGACACTTCATCATTGTTTGTTAGTTTTTCCGTGCAGAGTTTCGATTCTATCTGTGCGGGAACTTGGAGAAGTCGGATAAAGGTTACGTTGATTACGGCATGGAACAAGATGTACAAAATTCACATGACCTGTACCATGCCCCGCTTACAATGGGCGAAGCACACGCAAAATCAAAAATTTGGCTCCCAAGCAGCTCAGAGGTAGGGGGGGGAAATGAGCTGAAGGACGAAATGGGTGAGACGTACGTGAAGTGGTGAAGCGTACTTGATATGGGCAGTGCTTGCAGTAAAATTCTACAACTCGCTCTTGAAAGAGTTCAGAAACAGCAAACAACCGTTGATGAAGAGGATTATTCGATGAAAGTAGGGCGTATCTGTTGCGTATTGAGACCCACCCGCAGTGGGGCAATGTGCGCCGAGCGGCTCGGGCCAGACTCAAAGTTTAAGAAAACAGGGCCAGAACATCCCAAACAGCATAAAAAATGAGCAAAGTTAGTGAGGAAAAGGGATGAAAGGGAGGAGAGATACTCGCAGTGGGTGGAGCGTGCACCGTGGCGGGCGGGAATAGGAAGTTTTCAGGCTCGGTCCAATAGCACTCCAGAGAGAGGAATTCATCTAATCAATCTATCGACCCTCATCACCATTAGCGTTTGCAAGGGTCAGTGAGCAATGAGAAGGTGAAGCTTCAAGGAACTATTGCGGGTTGATGCATATGATTTTAACCTTATGTTTGATCCTTACGTATTTCGTTTGAATGGATGTTGGTATTTAGTCATCAAGTGTACGGACGTGAGCATTATACTCTTTTATCACACTGGCTGTCACTCACCCACCTTGCATTTGCAGGCCACAATGTCGCACAATTACCACTGTCACGGAATGCGCCACTGCCTGGTTTTGCTTCACGATTAAAGAAGCTTCACTTTCTCAACTCGATGATCACTGGAGATGAGAAGTGGATCCTCTACGATAACCCTGTGAGGAGCGGCATGGGTCGGTAAAGGAGAACAGCCCCTAAAGGCCGACCTTCACCCCAAAAGGTCCTTGCTGTGGGTCCAGAAGAGGCATGGAGTACTGGGAGCTGCTGGAGAAGGGACAGACGATTGACGCTTCCACATACGTGACCCAGCTGCGGAAATTGAAAGATCACGTCGACCGTACTCGTGGATCGAATGCGGAAATCTACTTCCACCATGACAACGCCCGACCTCACACCGCAAAGGCGACCCAGGCCGAGCTGGAGAAGTACGAATGGCTGTGGTGTGCCCATGCCTCCCCCCCCCCCAATCTACAGCTCGACCTCGCTCCTTCTGACTACTGGCTGTTCAGCCACCTGAAGCGCTCTCTGGACGGAAAAAAGTTCGAAACAAAGGATCAGGTCAGAAAGGCACTCGACGACTTCTTCAAGTCCCAGCCCCGTCGGCACTCGACAACTTCCTCCAGTCCCAACCCCGTCGTCGTGGAAGGATGGAATCCAAAAGCTGCCTGAGCGCTGGCGTCGAGTAGTGGATGGTGATGGTGCATACCACTAATCTTCAGGCTGGTTCATTTTTGAGACATTTACAAAAAAGGTCGGGGTTGAAAACATATGCATCATCCTATAAAATATGACTAAACAGAACTGCTAAAAGAACACTGACTCACTTCGTGAAATCGGAAGGCCAAAGCTCACTCTACGCATGGTGGGGACAACGTCTACTTCACTAATAGAGTAGAGTGGGTTCATATATCTCGAATCTACGATTACGAGTATGTTAAGCGTTTTTCGTGCCACCTCAACACTCCTGCCTTGATGAAGAGGACGTTCTCCGATGTATAGTGAAGGTGGCGCGGAGCGACTCTTTTCTGAACTCTTTATCCTTCGAGCTGAACCGCGGGTTTTTGATTGCACATTCACCGTTCCCAATTTCTCCTTAGCACTTTCACTTCCTCCGACCATCTGTTTACTAAACAGTCTCGTGCTTCATCTATCAGCCCACGCATATATAATCACCCACCTATATGTAATTGCTTGTCGTCTTTTGTTTGTTTTGCTTGTTTGTTTGTTTGTTTGTCTGTCCGGAATTTCGCTTCTACCAGAAGAACAACTTGGAGGGGTCAAGGTTGGGATGGGTAGGGCATGTGACAAGATGTAATGAGCAACCGTAACCTATGGTGAGCCCCGCCCACGGTGGGGGAGGCATACGTTGAAAGTTAGCGGTCTCACTAAAAAAAATCATAATTCGGCTTCGAGTGCAACAGTCCGAGATGGGGGAAAAGTGGTGCTTCATGGTTTGGCAAAAGCGGATTGACTCTTCAAATGAGGAGAACAACGAAATGGGTGGGGCGCTAATAGAATCGAGGCGGTGCTGGCCGGTGCTCTTTGAAAAAATTCATAATTCACCTACAGAGCAGCTCCGAGATGGTGAAAAAGTGGGCAGGGTTAGCAGGAGCTTGACCCATCAAGTGGACGAGAGCACCCGAAATGGGCCGGGCGTACTCTGGATGGGCGGTGCTTCCCACAAATGTCTGTAACTAAGTCCCCGAGAAAGTTTAGAGATCGCGAAAAGTCCATGGCGAAGACAAACATTTGGCGAGAGTCCATAATATCTGCGGTGTGTTGTGACCCGCCCATAGTGGGCGGGGCATGCGTTGAAAGTTAGCGGTCTCACTGAAAAAATTCATAATTCGACTCAAGGCAGTCCCGAGATTGGGGAAAAGTGGATTAAGGTTGGCAAAGGGTTGACCCATCAAATGGAGAGACACACACCCGAAATGGGCGGGGCGTACTCGAGGTGGGCGGTGCTTCCCACAAATGTCGGTAACTCGGCGAAGACAAACATCTGGCGAGAGTCCGGTCTCATATATTCGGTGTGCTGTGACCCGCCCACAGTGGGAGGGGCGTGACCTCAAACGTACGTATTATAAGGTATTCATTTAAAAAAACCGTAGTTGAGGCTCGCTAGAGCATTACAGACAGAGGGCGCGAAAAAAGTGGATGATGGTCCCAAGTGGTCCACGTTGAGAAGTTAATCGTTGTGGGCGGAGCGTGCACCGAGCTGGGCGGAGCCTGATTTAAAAATTCGCAAGACGGCTTCAGAGCACTGCAACATCGGGGAAAAAGTGGATTAAAGATGGATTGTCAATGATAGGTCACCGATTGAGGAGTGCGAGACAGATCCGAGAACTCATGCAACGGTTCCAGGGCAATCTATTGAGCAGAACAAAGAAAAGACAAGGCAAAGAAAATCAACCCGAAATCATAGTTCTGTAAGGCCACGCCTAATCAGTCATCAGCGGTTTTATTTGTCGGTTTTTGCGTTCTTGAGTTTTGGACCACACCCATTCGGTGGGTTATAGTCCGTAAGAAATTTAAATTTCTCCAGAATACCGATTGCGGTTGCAATGGCCGTCTGCTGTCTGGCGACACGTCCTAACATCTGCCGGACAGGCTCAGCTTTGCAGCGAAGTCTTTCATTAGGTTGAAGTGATCGGTAACTGTCAACCATTCTTCTCATCAGCGTACTCAATCAGCGGACACAATTCACTGCCGTGATAGAACGGCGAAATACTTGACTAAACGTGTTGGCACATGTTCACCGTGCTGTTTGTCCCATGGTCACGCTGCGTTCCTTGGATCGTTTTCCAGGTTCCGAAATTTATCCTGTTGATGTGAAAATGGGACAGTTTACTCTCGAGCGTAGAAACGGAAAAAATTCACTAGATGTATATCGTGTATAAAAAGCCCCTTCTCAAATAGGCTGTCTAAAGGTTAAGTCGTAGTTAGTGAAACGAATCATGCGTAAAGAAGTCGTAGTTAGTGAAATGGATCGTGCTAAAAGAAGTTCAAATCGATGTACGCCGCGCGCGGTGACCAGCGCGGCGGTGATTCCTGACCGTTTCTCAACGTTCCTCACTGCCATCAGATGGAGCCAGCGGTGATAAATGCAATAATATGAGATGAAACATTGATCAAGTGTGCAAATGAGTGCGTATGCTGTGGAGTATGACCCAGGTGCGTCATCCAGTAGAAAAAGTGCGCGAGGTTAGCACTGCGGCGACATTGCGTCTCTTTGCTGGGATGCACTTTTTTGCCGCGTAGGACATTGCGTCCCACCGCTGGGATGCGGCATGGGTAAAAAACCAAACTGAAGACTTTCGAGTTTTCAACAGCTGCATATTGTCCATGAAGGCATTGTAGAATATACAGTAGCTGTAAACCGTGCAGTAGTGCAATTGAGAGTATTTTTACCGAGAAGACAAACGAAAGGAATTTCCTAGGAAAAAAGATAATCTTTGGATATATAGAAGTGAAGCTCGCATGCAGATAGCTAATGTGATAAGGTAACTTTCAACAATAGCAGATCTGAATCGAATCCAATTTACCACCTCTGGCGCGAAAATATTTCTCTTTTGCCGGCCTTGTTCCCACAACGCCGCACGTGAATGAGGCGGGAGTATTCCATGAAATTTCAGGGTTTATCTTGAAAGTAAACAAGAATAGCGAAGCCTTACTAGCTTCTGCAATGAATTCTGACCATTCTTCAATTTTTTTGGCGTATAAACGCCCTAGCATTTATGCGCATTCTTCGAAAATAGGGAAAAACTGCTTTGTCCCACGCGGCAGACACGCGAAAAGGCGCCTCGTCGCCAATGTGGTTAAGTTTGCATCTGACGGAGCCGTGTTAAAAGGCGCCCAAAGCGGAGCCGTGTTACATGAGGAGCACCGGCGTCGTTTTGAATAAACATTGTTCGATACGGTGAGATTGCGCAGAAATACAACTTCTGCAACTGTGTCCACCTAATAGTGTGGTGCACAACCCATTCTCGGGCCTCTGCCCAAATCAGTCCGACAATTCAATCCTATAACAATCGGGAGTTATGGCTTGTGTCTCATAGAATTCGAATTATTATTCGCCAGTACCACTGGCTGAGAACGGGAAATCGTATTTTTTCCCAGATCCTGGGCTACTCCGTAACAGAATCGCGATTTTTGAATAAGGAAAAAAGTAAAAAAAAAGTAAAAGTACCTCCTGCTTAACGGCACTCTATTTGCAGTTGACATGCCATAATAGTTTTTTTTCAAATTTAGTGTGCTGAGGAAGAAATTAAAAAATTAGCATTGGAGAAAAGCCGTATGGAACTGGAAAATGCAATGTTGTCGTCCTTGGTTGAAGAAGCGGAAAGGATGAGAAAAGAAGGTAAAGAATAAAAAAGATAAAGTCTTCACCTTAATTCCTTTACGGGATGCGACACGCATTCTACTTCCATTCATAGTTGTGGTGGCTTATCGAATGCGGTGTGGCCTATACAATGATTTTCGGGGGCCAACCGATGTACAGGCCAGTGCTCTATCCTCCCCTACAGATTTGGTACCAATTTATCATTCCTGTAGGGTGGAAGGCTAGGTTACCCTGGACGGGAGCCAATCAAGGGTTTGATCCCCGGACCGTGCGCGTTGTAAACTTGCCACTACGCCACCCTCGCCTCATCAGTAAGAAAGGTTCCGCCAATTCATTCATATTTTTCGCTCTTCAATTTCATCGTGTGAGAGCATCATTGGTGTCTACATGAATGGAAACGTTTATCCGTTCGTTGTTGTCCAGGATCAGGTGGTTCGGGTGGATGGTCAGATTTTGGAGAAGACATCGTTGAGCAAGTAGATGCAGAGCGAGAAAGAACTCCAACGACCGCAAAAGTCACTCCTCCTGTAACCAACTCAGGACCCGCAATTGATGTTCGTGAACTTAACCAAGTTGCGCGTTCAACTAAGAAAAGCTGAGCATGAATTGGAAATTGTACGGTGAGTAATACTCACTTTATGACTTTTTTTATAGATACTTTTGCACTGGTTCCTCTACACTGTTGAGCTCACTCAATTTGACTCGTCTTCCTTTGACGCCCGTCTGACTCAGCGATTGCACAAAACTGGAAATTCCTTTCAGTGTCGCTCTCGAAAATGAAAAAGAGGAACGCCATAGAGCTGATACAAAACTGACGTCACTTCAACATGCTTTAGAGCGAAGAACTAGAGAGGTAATTTTTGTGTATCCAGGAAAGGGCTCCTTTCATTATTCTTTGATTGAGGTTGAGGAACGTGATCGTGATCGAAGCCGTGCCGATGAGCGTTGCAACGAACTTTTGGCATTAGTAAAGGACAGCAATGTTAAAGTGAAGGAAACGGAGCAGGTAAGATTTCTGAGTTTGCAGAGAAGTGTTTCTGACGAGAAGTGTTCCGTGCCAGATTTGATGTTAAAGGCAAGCTGCACACCATATATTGCCGCACTATGTTTCCATTAAATGTGACGTTTGTAGTTAAATGGGGTACTAGATATGAACCTGTTTGTAGTTTAATGAGGTACTAGATATGAACCTTCTCTTAGCAGCGAACTTTGCAATGGCTCCAGGGCTACTATAGTGGTCAAGTTTCTGAAATTTTGAAGAATTGAATTCATTCTTTGCACCGAAGCGAACTACCGTTTTCTTGATCGATGTAAAAAGAAAGGTGAGTCCTCGTGAACCAAAAAAAGCTTGCATCAATATGAAAGAAGTTCCCACGAAGGGTTCTACCATCCCGATAGTCTTGAGTTTTCTGGAGTATAGTGTATTACGGCAAATTTCGCACAATAAAGATATCAAGCAACTTTCGAAGCTTACCTTCGGCATCTATTTTCCAGCGTTCATTATTCTTCCGCAGTAGCAGAGGAACAGCTTGGAGGAAACTAAAGTCGCGCACATTCTGGTGGTTTTGTGAAGTTTTTTCTTCCAAGTTGTTCACAGAAATTTTGCTTTGAAGGCTTTTTCCGCCTGGACAGAGTTTTTCCAGAACGAGGCATATAGGTACTTTATGTGAGTCGTTGTTGTGAAGTGGAACATCCGCTACGCATCCGCTACTACCTTTACGTTGATCGATTTTGATGGTTTTGTAGCGCTTTAAGAAAGAATAGACTGCCATCACGTACAATTAAGGAGGTGGAGGAAAGAGAAATATAACTCAAATACAAATCTGATGCCCCGTTCGGTAAGCTTAGCCAGACTGGCTTACGACTGCCGACAGTGTCGTCGCGTACGCTGAGGGAAATTACTGAAGTGTCACAACCGACGGAACGCCAACAGGAAAAATTCACTTCATCAAAGACTACCATTTTGGGATGCTGATGACTGCATTTAGAATTGCAAAGGCGTGGTGAATGCGATATGAAATGTTACAAAGTGTATACATATGTTTCCTGCACTACTTACCGTTTACTTACGTTTATCCGTACGCTTAGGATGCTTTTTCACGGGAGTTGCGGCCACCCACACTTTCACATTTCAACGCATGAAGGAATCCTGGGCGCACCGAAGTGGTGATACACCTGCTTGGTTGCTCGCTACGTCATTGTTACGTCATCGTCTTCACGAAGATCTGAGACTCCAGTCACCACTGCCGAACATATCTACCTAGCCGAATGAAGAAATTTGACTGGAAATTTGCTGCTGTCTGCAGGGGTAACCGATGGCCATAATCACAATTTTGACACTTATTCTCAGCGCCGACGCAATTTGGCTCCAGAATAGCGCTTAACGTTCCTTATGGGTTGGGTACGTTGCCGTATTTTTTCATCGTGGGCGGGTGGGATTGAATATTCATGTTCAGCGGACAAACTCACCCTGGAAATAAGTTTCTAGCAAGTTTGGTGACCAAGGGTATTTTAGCGTCGGTGAATGTGGCATGGGCGCCAGGAGTTTCTGAATCATGCGGGTATGATACTCATATTCAGCACATCAAACTAACTCAGGGACGACTTTTTAGTCGAGTTTGCTCCAAGAAAAATTCGGTCAAAAACTGAACTGATTTCAGATAACAGGGCCAGCAAACAGTAAAGTTACGTGCGGGAAACATATGTATACAGGTGCTCGTAGCGTACGCAAAAGTTTTCGCGCCCAACGAATTTCGTATCCGTATCCAGGGAGCAACATCACCTGGGGACAGAGTTCTGACCGAATGAAAGATGACCTATCTTTGAAAAAAGAGGAAGCAGTGTGGGAATGATGGCAGCCAGTGATTCTCGGGCGAATCTTTCATTGATGGCCTGTCTTCGGACTGTATTCACTTTCAGTTATCAGGAAAACTGAAGCACTGACGGAAGGAATGTGCCAGAAATAGCAAGATGAGGCTTTGTAACGGAGATTGCACCTGTATCTGAACAGGTGTGAACACCATGCACACGATCACGTCGTGTAAAATTTCTGCTAAATAAATCGCCCAGCCAAAAAGAAATAGTTGTTATCTAACCGGATACTCGAATTTTGGAAGTTTGAGTGCATTCAGAAATTGCGCAAGAGCGTTCAAATTGCTTTCTACCATGGCACTGAAGCACGCCGTTCCGAGATATTTTGCGAAAAGGGCCAGTAATTCCAGAAGTGCACTTTTTCGAACATTCTCAACGTTGGTGAGAGTGGAACTTCTTCAGCTGAAAAGCAGTGTTGCGAAGTCCTAGGTTCGGTGCTAGTTTACTGTACTTCAGTCGTTTCAAACACTTTCTTTATAAGGAAATATAACCGCTGTGACATCCTTGTTGAAATAGTGTCTCTTACAAGTTTCATGCTTGAACACGCAACGACTTTCCCGTATTACGATTTCGTGTGAAAGTAAAGCAAGTGCAGGACTCACAAGAGCACATTTTTCGTGCCCACTTGTGAAAAAAGTCCTCGTTGTGTCATCGTTGAGGACAGTTTGAGGCTACACGAACAGCGCACTCCTCCAGCGCAATACAATTTTAAGTTCGTTTGCAGACTCGAATATATCCATAAAACCCACCTTTTTGTCTATACTATAAGAAAACAGTTCATTTTGCGTTAATTACCATCTTCTTTGTACTACACCATGTATCGGAGTCCCACGCAGAGGTCTTGGAGAGGTGTAATTGAACTGGCTCCTCCATGCAAACAGATGCGCTCCCACAGTTTAGAAAAGGTCGAAACGTATAGGGTATTTTGTTTGTTTGTAACTTATGACGTCGCTGTGGGTGACCACCGCACTTGTACCCTAGCGTTCTACTTTTCTGAGCTTGCAGCTTATCCTGCCTTCAACTGTCTGTTCAGGTGTTCTTCATAGCAGTAGCCATGAATGATTGTTTTATCATTCGGTGACGCACGACATCTGAATATTGCTGCTTGCTCCACTCCTGAATGAGCTCTGCGCCAATGGCTCTCCCCCTTTACGGCCATATAGGACTCCCTCCGCAGTGATGTCTACAACGATTGCGTGCGCTGAATAACAGGTATCGAACTGCACCCCTTGAGTGGTGAGGTCAGGTCAGAATTTCAGAGTTGCCCAGAAACTTGTATCCGTAGCACGCGTAGATTGATCCCTTGGTGGTGAATATGATACTCGCTTGAAACGAACGCTTTAGGATGCGCCAAGGGCACCTGTACGCCCAAGACTTCTTCTCGTTAACAGGGCGCTCAGTCACAGTATTGACTGCATGAGGATTCTTTTTCAGGCAAGTTTAGGTAAGCACTGATGTAGTGGTGCCCTTAAAATCACTTTCTGCCGGTCGTTCGCATGAAACTCAAAGTAAGAGGAGCGGAGTTCCGAGACCTATTGCGACGAAACGTAGAGAGAAAGCTTCATAACTCCGTTCGGAGAGTCATTTTGCAAATTTCGTATACATATTTGACAACGAGATCATTGCTAGGAAGCACATGTGGTGGTATGGGTACCATTACAATTTACATCTCCGACCTGACGGCCCGTCCCTAGTAAAAGTAGCCAGATTCATAACGCAGATAGCAGCAAAGATGGGGCTACGAAGGCTGGAACGGGAACACCGTTGATAGGTGGCGGAAAGGGATAACAAGTGATAGAAACTGACAAGGGACGTCGCTTTTTCAGAAGGTGCAGCTTCCACACTGCCAAATAATGAAGGCTGAAGGATAAGGACGTTGATGACAGGTGATGTAATAGTAAGTATCAGTTGACAAGAATGTGTAAGAGGCTACCTCCGCTAAATCCGCCAGTCCATACTGCTCAACTGCTAACTGAGTAGTTTAAGTAATACAGGTAAGGGCTCAGTGTGTAGCGTGAACTCATTCCTTCATCTACTGTCTTTCTGATACCAATTGAAATCGAGCTCATTGCTCTATCAAACTATAGCAGCCTCACGCAATCCGTGTGTTCGTAAAGAAACAAGGATGCCTTGACCGGAGAGACGAACCTCGTTCAGGAGAGGGCCTATCTTTGTTGTATTTAGACTGGTTACCATGATTGAAGCCCATCCGTGTGAGTCAATTCGCTGTCTTGCTGAGGTCCTTGACTGCTCCAGGGACACATTAGATAGCGCTCTTACTCCCACAGAAAAAGTATTATAGATTTTCCAAAGAATCAAATTACCCATGAGCTGAGATCAGCGAATAAACAACCGCATGAAGTACTGAACCGCAACTTTGAGCAACATTGTTACCGGAGTTTTTACCGAAGTAATGTCTCCACGTAAACCACACGTGGAAGTTTCAGTGGTTGAATCCATCGGTCGTCAAATCCGATCAGTTCGGAAAGAAGGTCTCTGCATATGCACTGGGAACTTCTAACTCTTAAAGCTACGCTGACTACTGAGCTCTCCTGTAGCTCCACTGCAAGGGTTGGTCGAAAAACTCCAACATTTAGCTCCGCAGCTCGACAGTGCAGCGCTGAATTAACCTTTCTTGAGTTCCTTCTCTTTCCGTTCCGCAACGCCCATATTGTTGGAAAGAGTCACGATTTTTAGATGAAAAGACCTCGAACACGACATAAACTCTTTTTTCTGCTCAAAACACGAATGCTTTTGGAAACGAGGCATCCACACTCCGCACAATCGTTGGCAAAAAGTTGGTGACGAACATAGTGCACATATTGCTGATTAATATGCTTGTTGATGAAATAAATTTGTATCGGAAAAAGTTTGATATCTCGAACTTCTGGGACACCCTGATAGAATTCGCTAAGTGTTTCTGTACGTGTGCGTGTTCATAAGTGTGTATTGTGTATGTATGCGCGTGGTGTCTGTGTGGTCTTGTGTCTGTGTGCATGGATCTGCCTGGTGTGGGTGGTGTGGGCCGTTTATTTGTGCATTGTGTGTATGTGGGTGTGTGTCTATGTGTATGCTTGCGTGTGGTGTGTGTCTGTGTGTACGTATGTTTGTGGTATGTATGTATGTTTGTCTGTGTATGTATGTATGTATGCATGAGGTTGGCGGGAATGTTCTGTCGCATTTTCTCAAAGTACGCATTCTTTTTATAGAGAGGCTACTGAGATCAAATTTATACAGCAATGTTACTGCGAGGTTATTGCCAGTTTTCGAGCAAGCCCATAGATGCCATCTCTTCACAATGCGGGCCGGCGCGACCCAAAGTTGGACATCATCTCAATTTTGACTTGTGCTCGTGTCGTGGAGGATTTCTCGCCCATATAACGGTCAAGTACGGGAGGCAACTTGCAGGTAGAAGGAGCAATGTCTGGGCTACACCAATGCAAGGGGAGAGCCATCCAGCTCTGTTGCAGAGGTACGGCTTGAACTTTTTGGACGCAGTTGGCTGCGCTGTCACATTGAAGACAGGCTGTGCGGAAAAATTTTTCCCACTATTCGATGGTTCGCTTCAGTTCTCGTAGCTGCTTTGCACACGTGTTGACCGAGTAAGCAGCTTCTTCATTCAACAGTTTCGACCCGCAGCTCCGTTATCCTGAGTTCACAGGTAACCCAAACCCTAACTAACTGGTAACTTCATCATCAGAACTGTAGGCTCACGCTTTTGAGCATTAGTTGGAAGGTTGGCCGATAATTGAGGGCATTCTCCTTATCCGCTCCATTATTTTGGCATCTGCAGCTATCATGCTAGCGTCAGGGTGATGGATGAAAGAGTTTGAGGAAGCGCTTGGAGGGGGTGCCGATGGTAGCGGATAACATCCTTGTCAATATTGCAGAAGAAGGAGAAGCAGAAGTCAAGCGAGTGGTACTAATAGAAAGACCACTCCTTGATGTATAAGTGCTCACATTACCGGTTACCCCTCTTCAGGTAATGGGCAAGTATTTTGAGTTCGAAAAGTAGACAGAACTTTCTCCGCCAACCTAATATGTATGTATGCGTGTATGTATGTATGTAGGTCTGTATGTATGTGTATATGTGCAGTAGCGCTAACAAGTATAGGCCGCACGGCTTCTCGCCCATAATTATCTTTCCTACAACAATTCCTTCAAATTGGTATATCTCATAATCGCTATCACTGTTACCAGTGAACAGCAGTAGTTTTGGTCTTCGAACTCATGCACCATCCGCAATTCTTTTACGCAACGGCTGATTTCAGTAGCTCTAAGGCTACCATATGTTCCACAATTTCCGAGTTTCGAAGAGTTTCGCGGCATTGTTCTAGGGTGCCAAAACAGAACTCCGCTCCCTGCAGTGATTTGGAGAAAGGGGAACCTCGGACACCGAAAATGAACGGTTGAACTTAGCAATGGACGTAAAAATTGTCGACTTGAAGTTGCGCCTTTCCCGGCTATTCTGAAGTTTCTGAACATACTTCAGAATAGCCGGAAAAGATGATAAATTTAATTTCATAATTTTAGAAACGTCGATCACAACCTAAATGTTGCGAATTCGATCTCCAAAGTTTCTGAACGTACTCTTGACATGCGAATATCGCAACATTATATGGTTGTAGATCGGAACGTGTTTCTAAATTATTCAAATATTCGAATTGTCAATTTGTCATCTGGTTCGACCCACGAAGAAACAGCAGTTTGAGTTACGTTGTTCCTCAAAAAAAACCTGGTTCATTAAAAGTAGGGCAGCGCTCGATGGAGGGAGATGGGAAATCATCGTGAACGCACCACTCACCGCTCGCAGGCTGATTCCAAGTCCACTTGCGTCGAGTTCGCTACCAGTTTCATAAATAGATTGCCGTCAGAACATTGAGAAAGTTAGGGTCAACAGATTAGTATGTGACCAAAAACCTGCTGTTCACCTTAGCGAATTAACAGATGAAATTACAGGTCGCTTCCCGCCACCTTCACTGAACACGGAACTATCGCAGCGACGTCCTCTTCGCTAAGAGTCTTCAGATCGCCGGAGAAACGGCAAGCATATCTGGTAACCTTGGATTCAAGAGCTCGTTCCCGTTTTTGAGTAGAGCGTGGCCCGTGGCACTGTTCGATGTTCAGTGAAGGTGGCGGAAGGAGGCCTCTATGACCCGCTGATTCGCTGAGCTGGGAAGCAAGGTTTTGACTCATACTCCGTGGAACTCTCAGTATTCTGGCAATAATCCTTCAAGTAATATTTGTCTCATTGAAGCTACTGAACTTGGCTACAAAGTCGGCGCAAATAAACCTGGAAGGAGCCTTGTGAGCGTGGGTGATGCGTTGATCCTGCCGAATAGAAGTCCAAATAGCAATCTAAAGACCTTTCAAAACGGTGACTATAGTTTTGATATTGCGAACATGACGGCAGTGTGCATTCAGAAACTTCTTGGACACTCGGAAAAGGCGCACCTTCATGCCGAACTGTTCCGTGTCCAGTGTAACTTTTTTGGCGTGTTAAGTCCCGGTGTTCTTTCATATTACTGCAAAAGAGCAGAATTCTGTTTGGTCATCTGAAAATAATACCTTGAAGCTCCTCTTGAAAAATTGCACCGTATAGTGGCCTCGAGGTCACTGAAGTTGGTGGTTACGCGAAAAGGAAACCGTTTTTCGTTTCAATAGCAAATATTGCCTTGTAACAATGATAGCTATAACATACCGAAATTGGAAAACGAATTGGTTGAGTGAGTAAAGATTCATCGACGCTAAGTTGGATACTTTTGAGGTCTCCTGCATGTATGTCGAGTGTGGTGTATGTGCATGCTGTGTTTGTGTGACGAGTGTGTGGTATGGTGCCTCTGTGTGGTGGTTGTCTAGGTGTGATGTGCGTGGCGTTTGTATGTATGTGCTGTGAGTGTGTGTGTGTGTGTTGGTGTGTATGTACGTGTGTGACGTGTGTGCTCATATATGTGTCTGTGTGCGTGTATGTGTGTGTACCTAACCTTGGCTGAGATAGAGTTGCTGTGCAGTGATTACCACGCTTGGACGCCTTGTATCTAAACGAAGGCAGTGTGAAGTGTTCCTAGCGCACGCCACAAGCGCTTTTGCGCAAGAAGGATATCATGTTCGTGTTGAGGAGGTGGAAATACTCCCAGATACAACTTTCTAGCCAAATCTGGCATTTTGACCTGGCTTTGAAAAGTGGAACATGCAGGGGGTGCAGCTCATCTCCTGCTCACACCTATTCAACCGCAGGTACATTCTCCTGTATGAACCTCATGTTGCCATTTCTGTCGCATTTATTCTGTTACTGCTTCGCTTTCCTGATAGCTAAAGGCAAATTGGGTCCAAGGTCAGGCCATCGATGAGAGGTTCGCTCCAGAATTTTGGCTGCCACTACATACATACTGCTGGCCCATTTTTCAAGATTAGGCAATCTTTATATTTCGCTCAATATCCGTTCCTAGGGACAGCTTTGCTCCCTGATTTTGAATATGATATCCGTTGGCCGCGAAAACGCTTGTAGCGGGTGCTACGGGCTTCTGTATGCAGAAGTCTTCTTGTGAGGCGCAGCTGCCCTAACCTGTTGGAAACTGCTTGCTTCCTTCTTGTTGAGACAAGTTTAGGTGAACACTGACGTTTAGGTTATTTTGAAAGTGCTTATACCAACGTTTGAAAAAGCAAAACGCTAAGGCAGCAGGGATCCGATCGAACGACTTTCGCCGATTCGGCGGAATTGAGGTTATTGGTGGGAGGAGGAGGAGGGGAGGGCTTCACGCCAGGTGTGAACAGGCGCGCAGTAGAAATTGACTTCATAATCCTATCAGAAAAACGTTTTGCAAATTTTGGAAGCAAATTCGAGATTAGTGTCAGAAAGCGCGTCTGATGCAGGTGTCATCACAAAAGGACACTTCTCCTTGGAGTCTCCCTCAAGCAAGACACTCTTTACGAAGTGCAAACACTTGTCTCCCTCGGAACTCGAACTTTCGTCACACGCCTACCACCATGCCACGCTACTGCTGGCAAGAGAGCGTAGCAAGTTTCGTGGTCAGGTCACCCAGTCACTGGGCTTTTCGCCGCTCTGCAAGAACATTGATTCCAAGGCTTGCTGCGCTGAATGACAGATTTATCGATTATTATACATTTGGATGGTGCCCTGGGACATTTTTAAAATCTTGTTCTGTACGATATTCAACACTTGTGAGTCACGCATTTGCAAATTTTTTTAGTCCAACGGATTCGTTGAAATGCGGTGATTCAGAAATTCAGAAATTCCGCTAACTAGGACGATACTAGAGGATCGGAATAACTTTGTTAGACATGTCTATCCTTCCCATGGCCGCTGCGGGTCGATGACCTGACATCCCGGGAGTTTTGCACGACCTCTCTTGCTATTTATTCGCTTCGCAGGTTTTCATGCGAAAGATCGCCTCTTTTGATCGATGTCTCATTGCAAATGGCCTCTTCAACCCGGGGACCATCTCTAGAAAGCTGAGAAGTAAGCCAAATAAAACGAATTCGATATCTTGGCTGTGGTTTCAACATTTACTCAAGAAGATCTCACCTAATACCAAGGTTCATTGAAAATCCATCATTAGAGATCCCTTTTTGGCAACGACGTCTCTCCAGCGAGATCGTGGATATCGTCAATAAGTTCCGCTAAGAATGAAGCAGACCTAGACGCGATCCGTTCATCGACCATACGCTTGACATTCTGACGGTTATTGGACATTTTGCTTTCGGTGTAAGCCTGAGAAAGCCTGAGAGCATGTTTTTCACTAGGACTGAGGTCAGATGAATACGGAGGAGAGGTCAGCCAGTTAATTCCAAGAGTCTCCAGTTTGTCCCTTGTCGCCTACGCGTTATGTGGTGGGTGTGTTCATGACGATGTGAACTTCGCCTCGGTACTGGTGTGAAGGCTGTGGCTTGGGATGCCAGCCTCTTGTAGTTGCTCACAGAACAGTGTTGAGTTACAGCGATACTCTCAGGAAGAGTCTCGTAGTGGATACAGAAGAAAAAGATCAGTTCCTTCTAGCAACCTCGCTTTGAAACTAGCTCTGGCATTTAGTCCAACGGCAGCCGCTTCAGCTTCCTGTCTGGGTTCCCGTTTGAGATCCGCTTTTCATCCTGAGCGATGTTAAAACTCGCCCAAATCGTCGTTCGCTTCTGGGTCGAGGAGCTCCTTGCGGACATCGACCCTCACTGCACGTTCCATTACGATAAAAGCCAACGATTATTCCGTGCAGAGTCGCGCGAAAGCCGGTTCCTTCCAGAATGCCATGAATATTGGAGTGAGGACTACAAATCGTAATCTCCCTCAAACCTTGGGGAGGATTGGTTCTCCAAGAAGCCGAACGATGCCAGTGTTGGAAGAGAGAGGGCGTCCACATTGTCTTGACTCTCCAGTTGCTCGGAGGCGAGACTATGCATCGGTGTCAGGCACATAATTGGTAGGGGATTCCGGTCGAGTCCCTACGACCCCCCCCCCTTAAAAGGTGGACCGATACGCCCCCCCCCTTTCTGAGGTTTCTTTACTTAATAATTGATTTCGGATTGAGGACTACAATTGGTGGAGCACGGATCTGGCGGCCTACCAATATATCCGCTGCGGATGATATCCGCAGCGGATAACGGCAACGTTAGGCCGCCAGATCCGTGCTCCACCAATTGCTGAGTCCGATAAAGGAGACCAACTGCTGGAAAACGTCTGATACGAACGATATGGTAGTCCTGTCGTTTGTCGAAAAAAAACAGGTTGGCTCAGCGCCAAGCGCGTTGCGCGGACACGCCCCATCATCCGCAGCGAACCAGGGTATAAGCCGTACTGTTAGTCATCTACGTACCTGCGAGATTATGTCCACTCACTAATATTTCTAGTTAATTTTGATTAGTTTAACTGATGGAAGTTCTGTACTATATTTACATATCTGGGTTCTCTCAAAGCGAGTTTGCAGAACTCAGCACACTGGCACCTTTACGCTGCTCGATACTGACTCCCCACTCGTCACGACCCCCCTTTCCCAGCGCCCCCCCCCCTCTTGGGGAATCCCAACAACGATGATCCCTGATCGGTGTCCGAGATTCAGCAAGAGGATCCGGGATTCCGGGTGCCCCGTGCACGCATGAGAAGAAGAGAGGAAGAGAAGATAGTGTGCACGTTGGGAATGCTCGAAGGTGAGAAGCGTGGACACACGGCGATGAGTGAAAAGGGCCCGGACTTCCCTTGGTCACCGGCGTGTGCGTCTGCGACACGGTCACTTATTGATTTGCGTCGAGGAGTACGGAGTGTCGATGGCGATGGCGAAGCTGAACGACGTGCACGGCGAGAACGATCGGTAGGATGGAGACGGGATTATTGCCAGATGGAGCACAGCGACATAGGGCTATAATAACGGACATGGCGACAGACTGCGTCAGATTACGGGTGCATACATAGTTACTACAACAAACTTCACAATTATATATGTATGGCGAAAACATGTGTACACGACATTGAAGAAGCAAGGATAGCAATGGTGGAATGCTACCAACTAGATGATAGAAAGACATATAATAACTATGAAATACTATAGGTAATGAACACAAAGCTATGAACTAGAGGAAGGAAACTCCAGTTTACTACTATTGTACTGAGATCTAAATAAAGTAGGATATGAAAGGGCTAACCTGCGCTTTATAGGATATAGTAGGTAGTCGCGAATATACAGGGGGAAGAAAGGGGGCCAAAAAAGACTTTTTGGCCGAGTACATATCAGTAAAGTTTTCGCAGCCCAGACAGAAGACGTGGATACGAGTACCAGGGCGGAAGATACCCAAGATGTTCCTCGATAAGCAGGAGCAGGCCATCCATCACCTTCATGTACACCAAAATATGAAGCCATCTCCAATCGCAGCCTGACTGGAGAAGACCTTTGGAATTCACGTCACCTCCAAACAGCTGAAACTTCTAGTATGGAGTCACCCATGGATAGCTACCTGGAGACCAGTACTCTCGATCTGGATGACCTCCAACATCGAGCAGCTCCGACAACGTCGCTACGGTCTAGGACATCATCTTCACGTGTTGATGGTGTGGATTGGAAGTACCTGGAATGGGAAAGAAATCAACGACCTCGCTGAACTCAGGCACCGAATCACGTCGCATGGCAGAATCTCTCGATGGCGCTCGTCCAGAAGGCTGTGGCGGAGTATCGTGATAGTGTACAATGTGCTGTTGAATATGATGGTGGAAATGTCCAATCAGAATTCAATAAAGTGTAACTTATAGCGCCTCGAAAGTCAAGGAAGAAAAGTGACTTTTTTGGCCCCCTT
>MU912041.1:40394-91130 GCA_036418165.1 Cooperia oncophora
CTGTTGGTGTGTGTGAATGTATGTTTGTGTGTCTGTATGTGTGTTTGACCGGAAATTCATAACTTGCTTCAAAACAGCAGTAGGGCGCTCAAATTGATAGGTGATGCAGGAGGTAGGGCAGGAACACTATTGGTAGGGGGTAGGACGTGATGACAGGTGATAAGATAACATGAGGAGCCTTAGAAGGGAAGGATCACCATCTACATAACGCGCGTCACAGCGACGCTAGGAATTTGCTTCCAAGAAGTAGGATTATGGGCAAGATGGGAACATCATTGGTGGGTGGCAGGAAGTGATAGCGGCTGATAAGATCCCATGAGGAGCCTTACAAGGGGAGAGTCACCAAATTCATAGCGCCGACCACGGCGGCGACGGGACGTTAGTTTCAAGAAGTAAGGTAGGGGGCAGGATGGGAATAATATTCATGGCTGGCAGGAAGTGATAACAGCTGATAAGATAATATAATGGGCTTCAGGAAGGAAGGGTCACCAACCTGATAACATGCTTCACAACGACGCTAGAACGTTGGTTCCAAGATGCAAGATAGTGGGCAAGATGGGAACATTATTGGTGGGTGGGTGGCAGGACGTGATAACAGCTGATAAGATAGCCCCAAAAATTCACAGCATAGTTGTGGCATTACTGGACTATTGCTTCCAGCAAGTAATTAAGAGGTGCTTAGGTAACATTAGTAGTGGGAGATAAGTTCTGATAGTGTCTGACAAGGGTTTTTAGGAGTCTTATAGCTCAAATCACCGCGGCCAACGAATCAGTGGGCAAAGGTTCGGTGAGCCAACATGTTTCTATGTTTCTATTCCTTGGCGATATGGTCGGAGTTGATTCGACCGCTAAACTGTAGAGTTTCAACAAAAAGTAAAAACCCGGAAAGCTGCTCAAATGATGTACTAGGATGTGTGGACATTTCACCATGATATCGATATTATTACTCTCGAGACTCTTTCAACCGCTAGACTGTCCTATTTCCAACGAATGGCGAGTGTTGTCAAAAATGTGATAAGCGCCAGTCATTTGTAAATGTTCATAAAAGGGAAAAATACGATGAAGTTGGCCGTTTTCCAAAGAATGGGAATTGGGCCAAGTGTTGTGCTCAGCAGAAAAACCCCCTGATGAGTACCTTAGGTTCAACAATGCGCGCAGTACTGCGCGTTAGCCAAACTGGTATATATATAATAGCTGCTCCGGGTTGAGCGCAGCCCCGTGGGTTGAAGGCGAACTGACAGTTGACTGATGCAACTGTTTATTTGATCTAGAGTAGTGTCAGAAGACACTGCTCTAGATCTTTCCAGCTCACGCTAGGGTTGGACTGACTCTTCTTCGCAATAGCCGGCCTTTATATACGAGGCTCGAAGGGGCGGGACCGGAAGTGCTGGATATCGGTCCATTCAAAGTGATGACGTCACACTTGCGCATCGACTGGCCGAGCGTCCGAGTCGCATATCGATTGATTCGGCTCACATTCCTAGAAATGAACGATTAAAAACGAAAGGAAGTACATAACGAATCTCACAGTAAAAAGACTACAACGTTATTACATGCCCCGCCACAACAAAGAGTCGTCCCGACTCTGTGCCCGCAACTCCTTCGATGACTTAGTGGCGTTTTCCCCCGAACTAACTTCTCCAATCTCTCTCCGCGGGACTAATCCTTCTAGACGTCAGCATCCCTTCTGAGGACTGCTGGTCCCTCACAAAGCCGGGTCCAGCTTGCGGCGTTTCCGTTTCGTATCAGGAATGACGAAAGGCTTTCGCCTATAGTCCTGGAGGCATTTCCCTCGCCTCTCCACCACTCCTGCAGCGAATGCAGCGAATCCATCGCAAGTAGCGTCCTGAAACAAACCACTCTTGTGAAAACAGAATTACCGGAGTCAGATTTCTTTCCTGGATCTCCCTCTCTTCCTCCGTGTTGTAGCTGTCCTGAGAAGTTCATTTGATACTCCCGCTGGTAACCTCCCCAGCATGTCAGTAGGAATTCTAACCGGGTCTCAAACCCCTTCTATCCAGGTTATTAGGGCGCTGTTCTCGCTCGTTTCAATCACGCGATAAGGCCCATACCACAGGTTTACAAGCTTTGGGTGACGGGAGGTCTGCTTTCTCCCTGGAGGCCTTCATGTACACTCGGTCACCTACCTTCGGTGTCTTCAAGCATACCTGTCTGTTTCGATCATATGCGACTTTCATATTCTGCCGCATCTTATATGAATCCTCACGAGCTAGTTTCGTGGCTGCTGTTAATTCCTGCGCGTAGCTATCTAGATCCACGACATACTTGCTAGGTTCTTCACGCGGCAGCGCGTTCCACGGAATCTAAGGATCAAATCCGTGCAGCTAGTAAAAGGGAGACTCTCCCTTGTCTCATGCGCTACTGTGCTGTACGCCAACACGCAATACGGGAGCACTCTATCCCACTCTTTGGGTAGAGACACCTTTTTCCTCAGCATCTGTATGAGCGTTTGATTGAATCTTTCAGTCGCACCATTCTCTCTGGGATTGTATCCTTTTGTGAAAACATGGTCTATGCCCATCAGCTTTTGACTCTTGCATCAGTCGGCTATCGAACTCGCCTCTGTGATCAGATAGGACGCATTTTGGCTGACGGCTTCCCTCAGCGACCCGCCTTTCAAAGATCCCCTGGCTACCACCTTGCCCTTTTCGTGGGGATAGTGTATGCACCTGCAAACTTTGAAAAGTGATCCACCGGTGTGTAGCTATTTCTATCAGTCGTCAGTCCCATCTCTAGAATGTCTATTCCTACAAGTTCGTATGGCTTAGTAGCTACTATTGACTTTAGCGCAGGCGTCATTGGATGGCGATGGTTATTACAGAGACATTCTCGACATTCCTGGGACCAGTGAGTCACGTCTCGCTTTATGGTCTCCCAGAACAGACGCTTCGACAGCTGCTTAACCAGCTTTTTCGAGCTGAAGTGTCCGGCCAACAGTCCTGCATGTGCCTCTTCGAAGACTGCTCGTCTGTTAGACGACGCCGCAACCCTACGAACTCTATCGTTCTCTAGCGCTACCTATGATCTTGCCATACGTGGGATCTTGTCGTAGTTTGGTCGTCCACTCGGGCTGTTCCGCTGTCGCTGCTACAATGATTTCATTGGTGATCTCTTCACCTCTTACTTCCTCATTCAGGGTAGCACCACGACTTGACGCATCCGCAACGCAATTTGCAGCCCATTTCAAGTAGACTATCTTGAGATCTGTGCCTGTGATCTGCCTTCTCGGTCAGTAGGAGCTTCCACTGTGCGCCCTAACATGTCTTCCGAATAAGTGACAGGCTTGAGTTCCACGACTTTTGCGGGTTCAAGGATCCCTACCTCCTCCCCTAGTAAAGAACTTTGCTCCTGCGAAGGTGTTTGTTACCGGCATCTTGGCTGCCCTCTTTCCACCTTCCCATACAAAATCAGGAAGTAAGTGTCATTAGATCGATAAATTCCTCCTTGGCTGATGCCTTTGCATTGATCATTGAAACAGAAGTTTTAAAATAAAATTTAAAATTTGACCGAGCTGAAAAGTAAGACTTGGCCGGCGGGCGGAGCTTTCGAACGTGTCTAGCGCGATCAGCTGATGAATTGAGCACTCTAAAAAAATTAGCGAATTCGTTATGAAATGTGGTGAACTTGGTTCGAAAGAAAGTTCAACAGTGTATTTGAAGTGGAAATGCTTGACATGAGATAAAGGTAACCTGTAGCTTCACATTAATTGAACTTACAAGGAAGGTCGTTCAGGGCGTGGTGTGCATTTTGCAAACGGTTTTTTTACAGCATACGAGGATCACAAAACTTCGGTTCATTTCCGCTGCGCGCATTTGGAGTAAAAAAAAACGTAAAAATATGTCGATGATTCGGATCCCCATGGGGCAGAATTTTGCTTTCCTACAATTTGTTTTTATTTTTTGGGTCCATGTTTGTATAAATACTTTGTGCTAACAAAAAGATTCACGGAAAACTCAACAATCCTGTGTTTATGAAACAAAATTGCTTTTTCCTTCCGAATTCTTTAGTATTCACAGACCCAGCTGTTCGGTACTATACTGGCGCCAGATGGCACTGGCGCCAAGAGTAAGTGTGAGGATCGTGATCAGGTTTACCGATTATCTTCTTCGTAAGAGCGATGACGTATCGATGACGCTACAGACCTTCGACAATCGTACCATCACTTTGATGCGAACAAGCTGTTTTCATGTATGGTATGCGTCTGGGAAGCCGCTGGATATGTGAGCAGTTATTCTGGACCGTTCCCGTCCTCCCCTACCGAGTGAAGAGCAATCATCCTTCCGGCTTTTCTGGCTTTTCTGAGTGTGTTCTAGAGACTTTCCTTCTCTCGACAAGCTTCATCGTCGTTGTCAGCCACATGTGCATATATTAATAAATGGGAAACTTTGGGAAACGAAGCAAAGCACGACTTCAATAGTGAGACTTGTAAGCACAACCCAATACACAAACCCAAGAAGGTCAAAACAATTTTTTTTCGAACGAAAATTCGTTTTTAGGGGTGTAAAGAAACTATCCCAGGAAACTGCTCACTCCCAAGCACGTGACCCAAGTAAAACCCCTGTTTGCGACGATTTTTCACCTCGTTTTCAGTAGTCCCTTTGAACGGACCCTCCGTTCAGCAACCGGCCAAGGTTGCAAGTGATTAAGAGCACATAGAGGCCTAAAAGGAAGCGGTTTACATAGGTTTCTCTTTTGCTCCTTTTTTGGCGTTCCTGGGACTGCTCAGCGATTATGAAGGCTGAGCTGTCCCAGGAACGCCAAAAAGGGCCTTGCACATGAACCTACTCTTGTGGTCCATGTGCAATGCCCTACAAAATGCAAAAAGCCATTTCAGAAAGCGGAGCACGCCCTGAACGACCTCCGGAACGGCTTACGAGGGAGGGCGACATCTTATTGAGCAAGCAGTAAGGATCGAGAGGGACCCAGGATGCTTTTCCACGAATGCCGGCTATCTACATGCCAAGCATGAAAGGAACTTGGGCGCGCCAAATATGCGACACGTCTGCCCTGCCCGGCGGCCTGCTACGTCAGCTTTACGTCGTTTATCATCTCAGCGAAGGTGTTAACTCCTGTCGCCACTGCCGACACAATGGTCTACCACAACCTAAAAAAATCGAAAAAAATTTTTGGCTGAAAGTTCGTCTGTAGGGTCTGATCACGATTCTGACACTTATTTTCGGCGCCGCCGCAATTCCGCGCCAGAATGGTGCTGAAGGTCCCTTGTATAAGGACGCATGGGCGCATTTTTCACTCCTTTTTTGTCCTTCCTGCGGCCGCTCAGTGGAAATGAGCCCTACTTTTGTGGTCTCTGTGCAAGTTCCTACAAGATGCAAAAAGTCATTTCAAAAGAGCAGGGCACGCCCTTGAACGACCTAGCTCGTTAGGTCTCCATTCAAAGTCCAGTGGGGACTGGAAAGCATTCTCTCGTTAGTAGCTTCAGATAGTGACGACGTATTGGCAAGTCTCGCAGCATTGTAGCAGTTTAAGAAAGCCAGAAAGCCCTGCAAGTGTTTTCCTGGACTTTCTTCCCTAATTCGGAGTCCAATAGATATGAAAACATGCAGTTTTATCTTACCATTCCATTGTGTCTTCTCAAAATCAGTAACCTGATTCGCTAAGACCCACTAAAATAGTGCAGCTTGATCTATTCAAATGATGAAGTGTTGTTGATGGCAATCGCAACTTGTTTTTTTTTCTACTTCGCTTTTGACGATTTTTGATGTTATTTAATTTTTCAGTTACGGGACAAACTGTTGGACGATATCGCTAAGATGGAAAACGAACTAGCTTCCAAGGCAGACGATAGAAGAAAAAAGGAAGAAAAAATTTCTGATGTGAGCATAGCCGCTGCTTCCAAGTAGCCATTCGCAGCATTCAAATCGCATATTAGGACAGAAGAATGCTGACAGGTCAAAAGTTTAGGCGTGCGTATGAATTTGTAACCGACACTTTCATTGTTGTAATCACCATAGATCAGCTCAGAAGTTATTCGACACTTTCTTCTGCTCAGGATTCAGTGGGGGTCGCAAATGTCAGTCATTAAAAGCGCCAGTATCAAACATCAACCGCTAACACCTTCTCACATCCCTATGGTTGATGTAGTTGATCTCATCGCATCATTTGGCACTCCTCATCGCGAGCGTCATTCACTTTCCAACAGGGCTCTGCACTTCTGTAGTTTCTGATTTCTTGTATTCTGTGCTTGTGCACCTTCGATCAAAAATCAAAAACGCTTTCCTCCAACGAAATTTTTCCAGCCTCTTATGTGGGACTACCAGCACTACGCTCACGCCACTTGGTGTCAGAGCTTAAAATGATCGCGATCATTATTTTCTTTTCCCCCTCATACATGAAATCTACTGGAAAAGTGCGACAAGTCACATTGTGGTAGAAGTTCGATAGACTTCCGCTCTTCCATGTTTTGAACTACTTCAGTTAGGTTCAGCTAGCAATCGTTGTTTTTCTATTAGTAAACTAGTAAATTGAAGATTCACGTAAGATGACAAAAATGCATACCAAGTACAGAGACTCATGTGGTTTCGAAACTTTGCAAATTTTTCCGTTTAGTTCAGGTAAAACTCGAATGCATGCCATTTGAAAATGCCTTTCACTTTAGAGCAAACTGCTCACTCACGTCCGTGGACGGTCCTTGCCAAGTGCCAGGTATTCTCCTGCCCCGTTCTCGTGCACTTTTGAGCGGAGAAGGTGGCAGACTAGTGTAGCTGCCGATCCATTCACTTCACACCTTGGCAAGGATCATGACCCGCGGAGGCGAGTATACAGTTCGTCTTCATTAATACTTTACGAGGTAGCATTACGCGACAGCGACAACCTCGAAATGTCGCTAATAAATTCCTGTAAAGTTATATCTAGAGATCCATACCGACTTTGTCTAGAATCTCTCCCGATTTCGTTACGAGCTCGCATTCAGCGTCATGATAACATTGAAAATGAATGGATGTCGAAATCGTTAATAGGAGCGTCGATCACCCTTTTCGAATTGTATTCCGTAGATGAGAGTTTCGATTGCAACATGGAGTCACTCTTTGTTTTCGTGACATTTTGCCTTCTCAGCTGAAGGAAGCGCCCGCCATTCGCAGGTTAAAGGCCTGAGAAGCACCATATAATGTAGGTGGAATACTAATAAGGGAAAAAAGAAACCAAGCGTCAAGAACAATTCAACTAAGAACCCCTGTTCACGCCGAGTGTACGGTGCAGAGAGGCTGAAGTTGAGAAGAAAAGGAAACTATGGTATGGCTAGAGAATTTACAAATGATCGACACCTTACAGCCAAAAAGCGATATGGTAAACCGAAATGATAAAGGGCACCCAGTTACCAGGTGCAGCTAGGTTATCGTCTTGAGCTGCGTGCTTTTATCAAGCACTTTCAAGTCGCCAAAATTGGAACTGCTCTTTCTATGTATTTTCTCTTGGTTTATGTCGACTTTTAGGTCATCAAAATGGAATGTCGGGTCAACCGAATAAAAGTTCTCGGCAACACTTTTCTGCACATTATCTATGCGTTCAAGTTGTAGAAGCGGTCAGAATCATGATGAGTACGAAAACGGAACGATGTCTCTTGGGAGGGCTCGAAGTTGATGCAAGAAATTCAGAAATGGGACTTTCAACTTTCTGAATGCACACCGCATGGGGCGCCCTCTTGGGGAGTGGCTGTTTGCAGGGACCATGCACCAAGTTGTCTCCTATCTAATTAAGATAGTGGTGTTCCCTCAAAACATGGAAACCTTCCGTGACCTCTACCGCTTCTTCATTTTATGGCCTGAATCTCTCTGAATAAGCTGATTCAGTAAGCTTCCATTCGAATTCAATAAGGCGTCCGGTGTGATGCTTGTCTGTTGGGTCGAAATCAGAAGCTCTGAATCGTTTTGACCTTTTTGTATCTTCTTGAGGTGCCTTGACTATACAGTGCGTAACAAAAGTATGTGGACACCTCGAATTTTTGTCCTGCAAAATTGCCTCTGAATGTTGCGATATGAGACCTTTACTGTTGAATTTTTCATATGCGAAAACACAAGCGTACACTACTTCTGAGCACTTTGTGAGCTACTGCACAATTATTTGTTGTTCTGGAAAAGTTTCTTGATAACAAAAGTTTGTGGACACCTGAGGGAGACCAAAGTTTGGCTCCAGATCTGCAATCCATTTTAATGGTTTCTAGTTCCCATTAAACTGTACACATGCCTCGTCGTGGTAGTCCTTTCTGCGAAGACGAACAAGCTCGGATTCGAGCTTTCAGTGCTGCAGGACACTCGAAGAGAGAAACTGCTAGACAGTTTGGACTTCCGGCGACGTGCATTGGTATATACCTCCAGAATCCAGATACCCACCACTCAGTACCTGTTTCCAGGCACCCACGGTCTTTGTAGGCAGAAGACATCAGAAGAATTCCCGCTTCCTCTGGCACAGATCCATGCCGCAATGAATCTACCGATCTCAAAAATGACAATGTGACGCTCTATTCGATCAAATGAGCACATCACTCGAGAGACCATGAAGAAAGTCCCTGTCTGACTGCCAAGCACTAGCTGGCAAGACTGAACTTTGTGCGCGCACTCGTGGCGACGTCGTGGGAGAAGGTGCAGTTTCTTGAGATAATTGTAAAATCAGAAAGGCAACGTCTTATGCGCATTTCCTTCTTAGGTCATCTGCACTGGTAGGAAAAATTCAATCTCAACAATTCAGATGGATACCAGCATTACTGGAAGTAACTTTGTAGCGATCCGTTGATGTTCTCGAGACGAATATTCATAGGCGCCTCTTTGATGGTACGGGGTGGTTTTGGAAGCAGAGTTGTAGTTGAGTTGTGTTGGAGCTTGCCTTCCCATCGTGCTGTATGAACAGTCAGAAATACCAAGGAGTGCTGTCTAACCTCTTGCCTTTTCTGAGCGGGCCACTACGCAGGACACATGTGAAGCAGCAGGAGAACACCTGCATGTTTCAAATTCTACTAGAAAATGGCTCCAACGCAATGGTATCAAAGTGATTGATTGGCCGGCGTGTTCTCCTGACTGCAACACAACCGAAATCCTGTGGGGGACCATGGTTTGACGAATCTACATGAACAGTCGTCAGTGACAGCGTGCGAGACTTGAAGGAGGCGGCAGTCGCACCATGGGAGGAAATCGAGGAAGACACCATGACAAATCTTGTCCACAGCATGCTAGACAGAATGTTCGAAGTAATAATGAACGGTGGAGGAAACACCAACTTCTGTTTCCCACGATACACTTGTTTTTTGCTGAGTGTCCACATACTTTTGTTATTAAGAAACGTTTTCAAAACCATAAATAATTGTACGGTAGTTCACAAAGTAGTCAGAACTAATGTGTTCCTATGTTTTTGCTTATGAGAAATTCAACAATAGAGGTCTCATATCACAAAATTCAAAGGCAATTTTGCAGGACAAATTTCGAGGTGTCCACATACTTTTGTTACGCACTGTATACTCAACAAATGAACCCCTGCGCCTTCAGCGTTTCAATCATATGAGAAAAGGAGATTATTCCAAAAATGCCCAGTTTCGCCGTTTCTGCTCATTTTTAAGCACATGAAAGTTAAATAGTGATAATGGTGATAATGGAAGTAGTTATCAAAGTTTCAGTGAGAACAGGTCCTCGAAAAGAGACTAAACAGGGAGGTCGTTTAGAACGTGAAGCGCCTTTTGAAAACAGTTTTTTGCGTGATGTAGGGACACGTGCATGGAGTACTAAACTGACGTTCATTTTTCCCACGCGCCTCTGGCTACCAAAAAAGGAGTGAAAAGGAAACCTTTGGAAACTGCCTGATTTTGAGCCTCTATGCGCTGTAAATCACTTGCAACTCTGATCAGTTGCTGAGTGGAGGGTCTTTATAAAGGGACTATTGGAAGGGAGGTGGAAAAAATATTCACAAATGTGGTCTTACTTGTAACACCTGTGGAAGTGAGGACGGCTCCCTGGAATGGTTTCTTCAACAATCGGAGCGGTATCTATCACCAATAATCGGATGGCCTAGTGGATAACGTGGAGCATAGTAGATGAAGGACAAGCACCCACGGTGAGCGGGTCGTCTGCGGAGGTAGTCGGTGCAAAACAAAAAACATTCAGGGGTCGTTTTTTTTGCATTCCAGGGACCGGACAAAAGTGGTCAGGGTCATGAAGTGTTCCGAGTAGATGAGGGACAAGCACCCACAGTTAGCGGGTCGTATGCCGAGGTGGGCGGTGCAGAACAAAAAAAAACATTCAGGAGTCTTTCTGTGCATTCCAGGGACCGGACAAAAGCGGTCAGGGTCGTGAAGGGTTTCGAGTATATGACGGAAAAGCATTCACAGTGAGCCGTGAGCACAACCCAATACACAAACCCAGGAACGTCAAAACCGTGTTTTAATCAAAAGTTTGTCTCTAGGAATAATCGAATTTCCTAATCACTATCTTGACAGCCTGGCAGCATGATAGCGCTTGACAGCCATCATATGTGGGTAAATAGCGCATTCTATGAGAGGAATGTGGGCACAAAATCGGCGATCGATGGCATCAAAGCGAGAAGTAGGTGTCGTACCCACCTCTGAACTATCTCGACACCGACTTGTGCAATCCTGAAGCAAGCGTCACCAATCTCAGGGTACGCCCTTCTCATTTCAGGTGTGCTTTGCATAGGTCACCTATGCTCTGTAAATCTTGGTCCACTCTACCTTTCTCACACCCGGCTCCCTTGGTCCATGCTCTACCTTTCTCACATCCGGCTCCCTTGGTCCATGCTCTAACTTTCTCACACCCGGCTCCTAATAATTTTACCTGTACCTGAGACGCCGAAGGCTGAGACACTGAGAGATGCCGAACTTTGAGACTAGCTAATCAACAAAACAGACAGATAGACGAGGCTCATTATGTATAGTAGGATGCAGTATTATAGAACGGTTATTGTGATTGGTCGGTTGTTCGTCTAAATTATCTTTGTTTAAGCTTGAGCTCGAACTGAAACGTATGCGTTGCAAACATTTGAAACTGGAGACTAGGCGTTTCAACGAAGTTTTGGAGTTGAAGCATAAGCTGGACATTATGCAAACAAATCAAGTATGTCCATTTACACTTATTCAACAAATCCTCAGATCGAATTGTTTTTGAAACAGCTTCAACCTATTGCTTCAATGGCGCATGACTATGAATTCTTAACAAATGCCGAGCGAAACATTGCGCCCTCGCCTACTTTTCTGTGGGAAGAAGCCACTAGTACGGAAACATGTAATCGGTAAGAACTTTCTGTGAAGTGGTTTCTGTATTTTTCATGAGGTGAAAAATTCTAACATACACTATTTATTGGCGTATCGATTTTTATGAGCCATATTCAGCCCACCAACACCCGAAGAGGACTTGTTCCACGGAGTATTTGCACGTGATGTGAGGGGTTCTTCTCGCGCACGGAGATCATATCGAGCTCAACTCAGCGATTCTCCAAGTGAAAGGGAGAAACGAAAAGTAGGAAGTGTTGACGTTCGAATAAGATGTTAAGCTTGCACTAATCACACATCGAATCAAAATCAGATGGAAATGTGCGGATATATCACGTTACCCCTCAAGTAAATCCTTTCTTCTAGATTAATTTTTTTTCGGAGGACATTGACTTTCTCCTCTCTTTCTTACATATTTCGAATAAGAATCGGCGTCCCATCGGAAACATGCTTAGTTTTCATAACAGTTTGGGTTTTTGTTAAAGACTCATGGTACGCTCACATACATATGGGTGTATGTGACTATCAGCCCCCAGCTGTCGATGTGTCGTGGTTTCCCCGCCCGAAACTGCGTTTCGCGTACGGCCGTTTTGGCACTTTGCCAGTTCCTGTAATCGCGCTTCGAAATACAATTAGAACGCAACCTTCTGGAGCGAATAACTTTTTAGGTGCTGCAAAAAAAAAGCGAAGATGATGGCGAGGATCTGAACTCAAGCGCAACTGTGCTGCTTCTGCGATATCCCTCGGAGGCCGCGCATCCCCACAAAACTGAAAATAGAAACGGCCTAAGCGTTCCATGTGTTAGTTTAATACAAATAAAACGCAATTTCCTGATGCGGATAACATTTGTGGTGTTGTTCATGCTGCAAAGTCCAAATAGAAGGGGATGAAGATGACAAAGGCTAGAAGTGAAGAACAACGAATGTAGTTGTAAACAAAACGAAAGTGGAAAAAATAAGGGAATGCAAATTAATTGAAATCGCGTGTAAATCTCTGCGATTCGGCGCGGTTCCGGCTCCAAAGCCATACAAATACTTTGAACTAATGAATGAGACGCTTGGGCCGTTTTCATTTTCATGTTTTGTGGGAATACGCGGCCTCAGAGGATTATTACAGGAGCAGCACAGTTATTCGTGAGTTCTGGTCCTCGTCATCATCTTCGGTTCTTATTTTGCAGCACCTAAAATGTTATTCGCACCAGAAAATTGCGTTCTAATTGTATTTCGAAGCGCAATTACAGGAACTGGCAAGCGCCAGGAGGGCACGCGACACGCGCCGCGCGGACGTCTGTTAGCATAAAGGGGGTCTGCGCCGCAAGTTGCATTTTGGGCGGAGCATGGACAAATTAGACTTTCCCACGGCCTTCTACTCTAATAGACTTTCCCACGGCCCTCTACTCTAACCCCGTACGGTTTCGAGCGGGGAAACCACGGCACATCGAGTCAAGGGAAATGAACCATTTCGGCACCTATGTTTAATAGAGCTGTCAAAAGTGCAGGAACTCTTGTGAAAAGTATGCCTAAGTAGAAGTGTTCCTTAGAACATTTCGAACTTAGTCCACGTGTAAACCGCTCCCGGTGCTCCGTTGATTTCGTTGAGGAGCGACTAGGCCTTTTGAGTTTTAAATGGAGAATGACAACTGAATATATGTTTTGGTTTACTTACATCGCGTACACATTATGAAGTGATGAGAATGAAGTCTCCGCCTTTGATCAGTCTCTTCAAATTTTCAAGTTGTTTTATGATGATAACTGCTGTTTTACGCCGCAGTTCGCGCAAGAGTGCTGAGTTATGGGCAAAAGTGGAACCCCAGGCGGGAGTTGAACCCGCACCTCACGCTTTTTGGGCCAATGCGCTATCCGTTACGCCACCAGGGCCGCTCTTACCCTCTCAGTTTAACGGTTCAAGGCTACGGCACATAAGCTGTCAAGCTGAGAGGGTAAGAGCGGCCCTGGTGGCGTAGCCGATAGCGCACTCGCCCAGAAAGCGTGAGATGCGGGTTCGACTCCCGCCTAAAGTTCGACTTTTGCCCATAACTCAGCATTCTAGTGATAACCTCTTCGAACGTCAAGCAATGGGGATACTTCCCTATATGCTCCCGCATTACCAGAGAATTTCACCGTTACGCGATAAAAAGGCTCAAAAAAATTTCGTGCATATGTTCTTCATGCAGTAGCTCTTTATCGAACTGAACAGGGCCAGTGCTCCCATGCATATTGACAGGTTAGCGATTCCCAGCACTGGATTGCTTGGACCAAGTTTCAGCTGTAGTGGGGAAGGACTGCTGGACCTTCCACATCTAACATTTCTTTTACATTTTTTTCAAGCAGTTTCTGCGGTTGTAGCACCTTGGTCAAGCGTAAGAAGGTGGCTCCTAGAATAGCCATTTCTCTCGACTTAATACTTCATGTCAGAAGCTGAAGCATCGCAAGAATTCAACGGCACCAGTTCCTGGAGCATCTGGTGCAATCATGCAGAGGGCGCTTTTTCGCTTCAAACAGCGCGAATGTTCTTTCTTCACTTGTATTATGCTGCTCTCCGTATGATCTTATCATATTAATGATCTGTATTCATGAGAAAGTATTTGGAAACTTCAAATTCACGACTCTTCTAACCAAATTCGCGATTTTTCAAGCCAAATTCCCGAATTTTCAGAACATCCGAGAGTTGTTGCCCATGCCTTACTAGACAGTACTGCAAGCACCGCCCCTATAGCCACGCCCAGCGTGGTCGTGGCGTTCAAACTTTATTTTAAAACTTTTGCTTTTGTGACTTTTTTTTGCACTTTTATCATTTTGCAGATACACACTAAATGAAACGTTCTGTACATCGGCATCTGGCAACTCCGCCCATTTTTTTTCTTGCAAATTTGGACTTTTTATGAATTTTTTCAGCGTCGTTGTTTTCACTCCAACCTTCACACAACGAGGGTACTCTTAGAAGCGTATTTATGCACTGACACTTTCGGCTCCGCACCTTGGCCACGCCCTCTTTGCGGCTTTTTGCAAAATTTGATATTTTTTCAGAATTTTTCATTTTCGGATTGCTGGTGAAGCCACGCCCAATGTGAGAGGCTCCGCCCACTTCAGAAGAAGCCCCGCCTGCTTTTCGAAAGTGTTTCAGGTCGGCAGTATAGACCCCACTGAGCACCGACCTAGCTTCGGAAAACTCACCATCAACGCGCACAAGATAAAATATCAGTAAGAAAAGACTCGATCTAAGGAAAGACTCGATCCATTTACCCATTCTGGGATGAACTCCAACTATCTTGAGTTCAGTTATAAGCTTAGAGTGAGTCTGTCAAACGTTCCCGCGAAGTCCAAATGAATGTCCGCTGTGAGTCATTATCAAGGTACGTTCAATCATTAAGAGCCTGCAGCATGTCCGTTACAGTTGATTTCCCTATCTGAAAGCCGTGTTGGTTTTCAGAAATTGTTTCACTTGCTCCAAATATGTCGTGAGCCTCCTTTTCAAAACTTTTTCAAACAGCCTTAAATATGGAAGTTACCTGAAATATGGAAGTTATGCTGACCGGCCAGAAGTTGTGCGGGCAGGATACGAAGGCTTCGTAGGAGTTGGGGTTACGAATGGAACGCGCCACCTGGATGGCATTTCAGCTCCCATAAGGCTCAAGTTGAACAGGAAGAAAGTGGCCCACAGTGGCCCACAGTCTATGTGCGGTACATTTATTGAATACCAGTGGACTATGATCAGGTGTATCCGAAGGGATTTGGGCCATCAAATCAGCAGCTTATATATTATATTCCTTCCTTGTCGAACCAGTTCCATAGAATTATCCCCTGAAAGGATTTTGCGAAGACGCTAGCTATAAGTTCAGCTTTGTCCCTATCTTTGCATACTGCATTACCATCCTCCCTGAGATGAACCCCTAGACCCTCACTTTCCTCTAGCCTAAGATTGAATAGCCCATGAAAAGCGTTTTTATCTCTGGGAAAGATAACCTTCAATACAAAATGACCATAGGACTTGCTCAACCTTTTCTCTAAAGTAGCTCTTGATTTGTTGTCTGCAGTTTGCTTGGTTACCACTCGACACAGTCTTAGCCCAAGATGAATTCTTTTTGCAGTTATATCTGATCACATGCAGTAGAAGCCGCACTCCCATAGTCTTCTGAGGCTTGAGTGGAACAAATCATTCTATGGTATGATGAATAACAGCTAAAAACAACTCATATTTTCCACTAGTTGTGTCAACGCTCTAAAATGATCCATACCAGTCGATGGGACAAAGACGGTGACTTATAAACCAGGACCACTCTAACACTAGATGACGCTATATCAACGTCGACGCACGATTTCATATGCATCTGCAAACGACTCCTTGAATACTACTCGAAGGAAAAAATCTTTTGGCAATGATAGCGACTCCGTCACCACGCTTTTCATGGGCGCTTGCCTGTCACATCAGAGGACTTCGTAATGGGCGCACAGATCCCCAAGTAGTAACTCGGTACTGATAATGTCAGACAAGCAGGTCTCTGTTGACGTCACAACTCGAGAGCTAGCATGACGATTTCGGAAGATTAATTCATTGACATTCCCGGAAAATGAGCGAATGTTGGCCACCAGACAAGCATCATGGATCTGGGGATTGCAATACAGGGGGGGGGGGGGGCGAAAAAACTCACTTTTCTTCATTTCCTTTCGAGGCGCTCTAAGCTGCACTATATTAGATTCTTATCTGACATTTTTACCACTATATTGAAGAGCATAGCAAATACTATCATGACACTGCGCCACAGCCTTCTGGACGAGCGCAACCTAGAGATTCTGGCACGCGACCGCGTGTGGTGCCTGAGATCAGGGAGATAGTCGACTTCTCCGCCACCGTAGACCACCCTATTGAACTCCGCCCGGACCGGGTAATTGAGGGGATTCAGGCCAGGTGACCCACTTAGATATTCCACCTTCTTTAGGTACTCAGTTTCCTTCCATTCCAAGTAGGCAAGAGTTTTCCAACGCCCATTGATTCCATGTGGTGTTACTCAATGCTGTAGCGGTACAAAGTTTCCAAAAAGGTACGGGCGTCCACATGTGTGGGGGATATTCTTCACGAGTTGCCCAATGTAACAGCCAGCGCTCACCTTCAGTCCGGGGTCCACGAAGAAAATATTGGTCTTTACATTCCAGGTACGTCCGGTCCATACCATCAAGCCGCGCCTAGGCGACTGCGGTGAAGATGAGGTCCTGTACCGTGGCGACGTTGTCGGAGCTGCTCGATGTTGGAGGTCATCCAGATCGAGAGTAGTGTCTCCAGGTAGCCATCCATGGGTGACCCAATTCTAGAAGTGTCGCAGCTGTTTGGAGGTGACATGAATTCCAAAGGTCTTCTCCAGTCGAGCTGCGACTAGAGATGACTTCATATTTTGGTGTACATGAAGGTGATGGGCGAGAGCCAGCTCCTGCTTATAGGGGAACATCTTGGGTATCTTCCGCCCTGGTACTCGTAGCCGTAGCCTCCGAAATCCCCCTGAAATCCTTGTCAGATATTGCTTTAGGTCGACCGCTATGAGGTTCATCTTCAAGGCTAAAATCTCCAGGACGAAATTTGTTGAGCCATTGCCGCACAGTGCTTTCTCTAGCTTGGGCCCCCACACCTGGTTAATTTGTTGAGCTGTTTCGATTGCGGATTGCCCCAATTTATAGTCGAATCGTCCGAAGTGCTCTTTTCACATTGAAAAAATCTTGAAAAAAAGGGGGTTTATCGAGCAGTGGTGAAACGGCAATTACACCATCAGATAGCGCAAGAAATTCTCTAATGTGTTACTGAGAAGCAAGGCAGAATGAGTTTTTGATCAGCAGTGAATGTAGAAAAATAGGTGCACAAAACGCTGAGAACTTTCCGGACAACCTAATGTAATTGATCTGAGAACTTTCCGGACAACCTAATGTAATTGATAACAAGTGATAACTATGGTCCTCGCCTCAGTATAAGAATATCAGACAGAACTGAATACCAATATAAAAGCTTTAGCAGAGACTGCCAGCAAAACCGAAAGATCGGAAAAGTCAGTAAATTGTTCAGGAATATCACCTGATAGGTGGATCTCGAATAGTTGTACGACGGTTGAAGGGTCGCTAGGTAGACAGCACTGGGCGAGCAGGGCGGTCGAAGCGTGTTGAAATCGAATAATCGAAGACAGGTCAAAGGATGGGGTAGTCCATGAAACAAGAAAAACCAAGCATCGAAAACAATTTCTCAGACAGAATACGACACCCGTTCCCCAGCGACCAACTACGACCCCCTCTTCTGGGGAATCTCCAACGATTATGTGCCCTGGTTGCCTATGAGGTGGAGAGAACACACTAACATGCTCCATGGCGCCGTGGTTGTGATCATGCGCACATTTACCGTAAGCGCGGAAAGCTAGGATGATCAGAGAAGTAAAGTCTTGGTAACAGGTTAAGAGAAAAGCTCGTGATACAGACATAACAAGGCAAAGCTCAGAAGTTCTTGAAAGTAGATTTGATGTCATAGTTAAGAAAGCGTTTCTTTGACAGGCTTCATCACAAAAGGCAACATCGACCTATCTCCTTTCCTTGTTAGATCATAACTGTATATGATAGTGAAGAACCTATAAGCTCATGCATTTTAGGTAGTGCCGCTTTGAGGGACATCAGGTGGAGAGGAACTATAGAAAGCGTAAGGAGGTGATAATGGTGAACGGGGAAAAGCTAGTGACTGTTGTCTGGATGATATCCTTGACTCATACTTTACTCAAGTAAGTCACAAAAACGGCAAAGGTTCTTGCCAGCCAGCTCACCTTAAAACTCATTAGGTGTAAACTTCTTCATTAGGTGTGAGGCTGATTAAGGAGATCAAGACCAGATATAAGTACAAAAGGTCATCATGAATGAATTAATCTGCCTGTAGCAGCATCTCAACGAGTTCTTGACGCAAAACACATTTAGCACAAACCAATAGTCACATAACAATGATACGAATTCTGGGGTGCATTCTATGCTGACTTCATTCAAAATTTTACGTACTTTTTCACTGCATACACTTTTCATCTTTTTTTATCTGCTATATTTCGTGTTGTGTGCGTGTGTTTTCGGTTCTATCTTTCTTATTTAGTGTGATCTTTATTTTCAAACTCATCGAAGTATCGAAATTCTCTCACCTTTCTGCATTTATTAAATATTTTGCCAGTAAGTGAGGCGACCCCACAGGCGATTCTGCGAGGAAGGTGAGATGTGAAAATTTTTCACACCCCGCAGCGAGTGGCTGCCTATCCCCATGATCCTTTGACCTGTCTTCGATTGCTCATCAAACAACTAACCAGCAAAACTCAGTCAACAATATCACGGATACTTATTTTCAAATCATCAATCATTACTCTAAAGCCAGAGTATATACTTCACATTAGTCAAAGTTATATTCACATGCAGTTCAACCAAGAGAAGATAAACGAGAGCATAAGACCCGGAATAGATTCGACCTCTTTCTAAAAGCAGACGATGAAATAATCTAAAAGAGGGAGCAAACGCGCTCAAGGGCCCATCACCTGACACCAAATGAACGGGTGATGCGTACTTGGTGCCTTTCGAAATACGGAGTGAACTGAAAATAAAAGGATTGAGACGCTCATAGACACTTTCAGAACGTGCAACAGATCCAGCTTCCCTAGCCCACATTTGAATGCCTTACTATCAGGCGATTGGAGTACATGAATGTGCTGAGCTCAAACCACCTATCGGTAGAATACATTATTGAAAGTTAGAGAAAAGTTTTTGGAAAGAATTGGGGCATAGTGAAGGTGAGTGAAGGCAACGCGCTTTCGCGCATTTCTTTCCGAACAGCCTAATAAATAGCACCCATGACTCGTGATAAGCCCCGCCCACTGGGCGGTGCGTGCGCCGAAAGTTCGCGGTGTCACTGGAAAAAAATCGTGACTTGATTCCAGGGCCCGATATGAGGGAACAGTGCAATAAAGTTAACAAAGGGCTGACCGACCAAATAGAGGAAACACACTTGAAATGGGCAGGGCGTACTTGAGATGGGCGGCTTCCCGTGTCACTGAAGAAAGCCATAATTTGGCTACAAAACTGCTGGGGGCGGGAAAAAGTGGAATAAGGTTAGTATTGGGTTGGCATAGCAAATGGAGGAGACACAACCGAAATGAACAGGGCGTAGTTGAGATGGGCAGCTCCCCATGTCATTGAAAAAGACCATAATTGGCTACAGAGCAGCTCTGCGATGGGGAAAAAGTGGAATGGGATTAGCAAGGGGTCGACCCATCAAATGGAGGAGGTACACCCGGAATGGGCGAGGCGTACACGAGATCGGCGGTGCTTCCCACAAATGTTCGTAACTCGGTCCCTGAGGGAGTTCGCAGATTGCAAAAGTCCATAGCGAAGATAAACATTTGACGAGAGTCCGTCATATCTCCGTTGTGCTGAGACCCGCTCACAATGGGAGAGGCGTGTCCTCAAACATAAGGTTCTAATTCAGAAAAAAAATCGTAGATTGGTCGTACCAGGAAGGTGATTCGGGCGTTGAGCGCTTTTTGAAAACGGTTTTTTGCATGAGGTAGGGTCACGTGCATGGAGTACCAAACTGATGTTCATTTTTCCTACGCGGCTCTGGAAATACAAAAAATTAGCAAAAAAAAAGTGTGTTGAAACCGATTCCTTTTCAGCCTCTATGGGCTTTGAATAACTTACAACCTTGATCAGTTGCTGAGGGAATGGTCCTTATAAAGGTACTATTGAAAACGAGGAGAAAACTAGTCGCAGATGGGGTCTTACTTGTGGCACGTGATCAAGAGTGAGCGGCTTTGGAGGCTCATCTAGATGGTTTTTTCAATGATCGGAGCGGTGTTCAATGTAACGATCGGATGGCCTAGTGGATAGCGGGAAGGATTATCAGTTGGAAGTGAGGGGGGGGGTCATGATTCGGCTCTCCCCGGCTTGCGAATTTGGGCATATTTTATGTTTCACTGTTCTCGCTTCCATAAATGTCTGCCTATCAATTCAACCCGGATATCTACCATTTATAGACATATTTTAAATAGTTATACCCCATGAGTCTGTGCTATTCAACAATTCCGATTCTCACGCTTCGTACTCTTTGAGAAACTTGACTTGATCGACTCTGGGCTCCTCGTACTCATTCGTAAACTTGCTCGCGTTGGCGCTGGAATTTGGTTCGCATATGATCTGGGCTAGGTTTTTGCCATCTTGATTTTCCTTGATCAGCCTCAGCAGGTTATCTTCGTCCAAAATTTCCATGTCACACTGATGGGGTTTTTCGTCGATCTCGTCCAGGTGTGATACCTGCTCCTGTTCGGCTATCTGTCGCTCCAACACCGAAATCCTTGCATTCAGTGAATTGACTTCCTCGGCATGCTGTTGTAGAAGCTGTTGCACGAGTGGGAAAGGTTGCTTTTCATCCATGCGTCGAGATTCTTCCTTCGCAACTTGTTCCATCGTTGCCCGCATCTCCTCTGTCTGCCTTATAACCACCATCAGGAGTCGTGTTTCGTCTTCTATAAACCTGCTGACTGCTCCTATCTTGCGGACTGTTTTCTTCCGCCAGCCAGTCTTCATATCGGAGTGATAACAGGCCTCATAACTTGCTTGCCTTGCATATATCCGCTTGGTTAGGACATATCTTGTTCCTAGTCGTAAAATCTCCTTCACAGAAATGCCGAGCGTAAGAACTTGCTGAGGTGGAGTAACCTCTCTCCCACCTCGTCTCTTCTTGTGGGGTCTATTGCCGCGATGTAGTCGGAGTGCCTTCTTTTGTTTCTCGAGACTGTGATGTGATGTTTTATTTCGTTGAAGCATGCTTCTAGCTCGTCTTCCATTCGGTCGGCACTCGGATCGACCATCAATCTGCTCAACTATGTAGCGAGCGAGCGGATCAACATCGTACTCGGCTATCCTGAAATGGAGAGTACGTGAGTTTTTAAACTCAACAGCGTTACGGGAGCGCTTGAGTATACTGTTGAACTTGAAACTGTGAGGTAGTACTTGAGTTATGGTTACTTGCAAGTATGGGGTTTCTGACTCTGGGCATACTTGCTAGAGTTGATGCCGAAAGAAGGACCAAAGAACATAGCGTGATTGTGAAAAGTGATACTGAAATCGGGAGGCTGCTGACACTTGCCATGGTAGAGTGGCTTTGGCGGTTCTGCGGCCGCGGCCTCAACTTATAGTTATGTGTGGGTTCCCCGAGTTGTCTTCCCTCAGGAGAACATCTGCTTTCCTCGAAGCTTTCTCCAGGATCTATTTCCTGACTAGGCTGCGGTCTGTCTTCTGTACTGCGTTTACTCGAGTGGGATGAGCTCATTCAGTGGCGCTTGTGTGAAGGTAGCATTATAACTGCTTCTCTGACGACGCTATTTCTGTTCCTTGGTAGGGCCTCAATTCTACCCATATGTCGCGTATGTCACGGATCTTTTCTTTCCCTTCTGGGTTTGTTGTTTCTCTCGAAGTCGCGAGGTACTGAGTGTGCCAGACCTGCCATAAATTCTCTGTCAGCTTACGTGAACTCTGCAGAGTTTGGGTGGCTCGTGCTTTCATGCGGATCATAGGTTGCCGTATAAGAGGGATCGTCAAGCTCGTCATCAAGCGAATTGAAAGGGAAAGTGACTTGTAAGTTCCTTTGAAGGAAATCAATTGCTCTCAATATGCTATCTTGATCAAGGCTTGAGTCGGAATACAGCAGTGGTCGCGTGTTCAGCAACGCTTCTATCTCCACGATCGCCGTCAACAACTATTCAAACGATAGTGCAGAATTTCCTATCGTTTTGTATAGGGATTGCGTGATTGACTTAATCAGCCTTTCATAAAATCTTCCTTGCCAAGGAACGTATGGGGTCATATGACGCCAGTCGATCTCTTTATTACTTTACTCACGAGCTACTGCTGGATCGTTTTGTGCTGCGGTAGAACATTTCTTGAGAATTGCTTCACCTAACATGAATGTCGGAGAGTTATCACTTGTGATCGGAGAAGAAACACCCCTCCGTGCGAAAAAATCTTCGAAGCATGTGAAGGAATGTTTTTGTAGACTGATCGGAAACGATGTCCAGATGAATAAGCCTGGTAACCATGCAGGTAATAATGACCTCGTAACATTTCTCCTTTTTCTTTTGGAGTGACAATTGACAGGAGTCCAAAGTAACCCAGACCACGTGTTCAAGCGGACTTGACTTAACGACTCGTTCTTCGGGCAGATTTGGCTGCTTAGGGTACTTGCATGGTAGATTGCTGAATTCCTGGCAAGCTATGCATTTTCTTACCAGCTTCATCACTTGTGATCGCAGTTGTGGAATCCAAAACTTTTGTCTTACGATAGACATAGTATGGTTGGTTCCAGGGTGCCCGCTGAGATGGCTCTCTTGGATTATGAGGTCGGCAAGAGTGGTCTTTTGTAGTATCAAGATAGGATATTTTGCTTCGTTCCTCATTTCGCTTTTTCTTAAGCGACCGATACAGCATGATTCCCTCCCAGTCTGTGTGCACCTTCAAATTACAGAGTTCCTGCAAAATTGCTGGTGTGATCCATGTCTGCCAATGATGGCGGAGTAGAACTTGCCCAGCGTACTTGATCTCTTTCCCCGACAGTTCCTCGCCGGTTCACGGAGTTTCCCTGAGTGGCGCTGAGATATTGACCTGGCTCTGTTTGTTGGCTTGCACCTTTGATGCAGTAAGGCGGATGAATCGCATGACATATGCTAGAATCCTTTTGGCTTTCGTGAGCGTTACCGCTTGTTTATTTGCGATCAGATCACAATTCGCCGCTGGAGTTGCATGTGCCTTAGCTGCTGTGCTAATTTCCAGGGCTTCTTCGCTGACTTCGTAATCTTTTCGGTCGACAAAGCTAGGAAAGGAGTTGTTCTTCAGCTGAAGCAGCTCCGAGATGGGCTTATGCAAAAAGGTTGGACCATTCCACCACATGTCGTGCCGAAGGTCGCTCTTGTGTAAGCCTCTCATCGCGCATTCCGCGCGATTTTGACTTGATGGAACATAGAGGAAGTAGACTTGGTGTCCTGCTGATCTCAACCGATTTGGTTCATTTCCATGAGTCTGTTGTTGATCACTGCTTTCCGCAGATTCATGGATAGGTCTCGGAACATCTGTTTGCTTGTTCGTACTTTCGGCTTGCTTCTTCCAAAATGTCTGCTGTTAGAAGTAGATTGTCCTCATCTGGATTATTCTTGATCTCTTCGACAAATTTTGTGTCTTTCATGCACGAATCCAATTGAAAGTGTATTGTGGCCGCTGGCAGGAATGGTGATTGGTTCAGTTCGAAGGTAACTCTTGTGAAAGGAAGAGTTTTCATGTTCTCTAAAGTTGGTGGTCTGTTGTGGCTGTGTAACCAAAGACATCTTGTTACATCCCTTCGATCTCTTGAAGGCGCACTTGTAAAAACGCTTTCTCGACCAGGGCACAGCATCGTTGTGCTAAACCCNTAGGGGTCGTACTTGGTCGCTGAGGAGGGGGGCGGGGTCGTAATCTTAAGGGTCACTCAGAGCCGAGCAATGCTTCGACATTTCAGTTGATAGTGGGAGTGGAGCTATGGAGTTTAAGATAGTTAAAAAAAATGGAAATTATTGCGAGTGTCTTCTTTACAGAATTACCTGCTACGTTTAACAGCCCTCTTTTTATGCGGAATCCCATGGGTTTGTACTTGGCCACGGGGGACGAGGAGAGTATCGCAAAAGTAGGCTCGCTAGGCGTCATACAGTACAAAGTGTCATTGCTAAGTTTGATGGAACGGACGGAAAGCTGCAGAAGGCCCGGATAGTAAATAGGACTAATAAAATAATAAAAATTAATTAGCAATATATGCAAGAATAGCAAGAATAAAATAAATATAAATAAATAAATAAAATAGATAAATAAGTCAACATCAATTAACTGCGTGAACTCGTAAGTACGAAGATGACTAAATAATACGTCTCAAACAGATTCCTGCGTGTTGTCCTTTCCAAACCCTAAACAGACATCTGCTTGCATGGATAAAAGCACCTGAAATCAGAATTTACACCTTTCCTCCACCTCTGCGTAGGAGCGTAATGCACGGCGCACATTCGGACCAAATCGATCAGTGTTTAGCCGTGCTCCTCTTCCAGTCATTTGAAGGGGGATATGTGTTTTGAAGCGGAGGTGGTGTAGTGACAAGTGGCGCGCTTACCACTCACGCGGCGCCGGGTTCGAATCCCGGGTCGACACCCGCCAGGCCAACCAAGCCTTCTACCCTCCGGGTACGGTAACTTGGTACCAGATTCGTCTGGGAGGATAGAACACTGACTTGTACATCGGCTGGCCACCGCAATTCATTGCATAGGCCACATCGCATTCAATGAGCCACTACGATTCTAAATGGAAGTAGAATGCGTGCCGCATCCCACGAAGGGATTGATCAACGGCGAAGAGTTTTAGACTTTTTATGTGTTTTGAAGGCACACTGAAGTTTCCGAAGGTGTATCCTTACAATGGCACAGAAGGGGTCGATTTTTCGGGTGGGTCAGAGGGTAGCGCCTCTGTGACCCATCTAAAATATCTCCTGAACTAGCAGGTCTTCAGGAAAACTGTGAAGCTTATTGGAAAGAGAAAAGATAGGGCGGTTTCAGAACGATTTCAATCCCGATAAAATTGCGTTCTAAATAAGTAATCCTCGTGTGAAGCATAAAAACACGCTTGCCATTTACTCCTAGCCGATCCGCAACCCATCCGAAATATTTCACGAACGGGGAACATTCAGATTGCAACTGGGTAGAAAGCGCAACAGTGGGAACATTCCCGTTGCATGCTGCTAACCATTCATCAAAAGCGGCACCCCTCAAAGAGATACTAACCCCCCCCCCCCGAAAGGACCCTAGGACGTTGGCAGGCCCAACAACCGCGCTCGAATGACGTTTTCCAATGAAAGCGGTCATAACGTTGCGATCGATAATAGCCAAGTATAGAAAGATATACTGCCGCCTGGTTGTCCACTTTTTTGATTTGGCTCCGCATTTCTTTGTGTTTTTTCATGTTCGCTTTGTGTCGTGCATGTTTTCATGATTTCCCCTTCAGCATTCTTCGAGTGCACATCTAGGGCCTAACACAGTGACCTTGGGGCTATTTTTTAACCAATTTAGCTTATCAATGATCAGCATTAGTCGCTGTTTTGATTGTGTTCTTCTTACAAGTTGCACGTCATACATGGTTGTCGAACGACGGGTTTTATTTTAGATCCTAAGACAAAATTGTAGGCAATGCGAGACTGTTGTTTAACCTCATATTGCATGAGCCTGAAACAGCCTCTTATTGCCTGAATTTCAGAGCGGAGTCCGTCTATCGAAAATCCAGGTTCCATTTGAGGAAGCCATTTCGTGTGAACATGTATCTGGTTGTCATTTAGAGCGATGGAGGGGGGGGGGGGGGGGGGGGGGGGGTTGTAAATGCACTCTCTTCGAGGGGGGGGGGTCGTACTCACACCGCCATTTCGCACATCTCCATGCTGTACCCTGTTCTCGACGTCAGATGATGCATATTTTTCCTATTCAGAAGTCTAAGAGTATCCCGAAGAGAGTGGAAGAATAACGGGGCCCGGTGAAGAACTTGATTGAAAGAAGGGCAACCCTTATAATGGGCCAAGCGTCAAAAACAATCCTTAGCTTTGTTGTTAACTTGTTCGGCGTCAAAGTGCCTGGTGCGGTATAAAGTGGATACTGAGCCACTTGCCGTAGCGTGCTTGGGGACTTCTTCTACTATATTCGGTCGTAGTTGTTCCTACGTTATTATACATTTGTAACAGCTCTGGATCACGTTGCAAAGAGTTCCAGCTACTGACTAGTCTTCGTAGAGCGATGGTTTTGTTAGCTGGTAAAGTCACCCGGTTTTCTTTTCACGGAAGAGGACATAGTAGCCGTCGCCCCGACGTTGTATGGTCTCATTGAACTTGTCCCAGACCTTTTTATCGATGTTGTCCTTTTCTGCCTCTTGCGGTCCGTTAAATTCTTGAGCTCCTTGTTGGTTTTCGATTGTCCAGTAGCGATCCCACTTATCTTTTTCTGTAGAGCAGTCGGCATCTTCCCAGAGAGTATTGACTTGCATTTCTAATGACCAGTATTTGTCCCATTTTTGAGTTCGCTGAAAGACTGTACTTCAAGGGCTTAGTGTGGGTGATGGTACCTCCCTGTTATGAGGTTGCCTGTTTTTATTGGTAGGATTTGAAGTCTTGAAGGGGTACAGGTGGCTCGTCTGTTTTCCAAAATTTCTACACTTGATCACAACTAAGGAGTAACAGTGGTTTCACTGTCTTTTCCTTTCCTCTATACTGGACTGAAATATTCAAAGACTTCAGGAATTCTATGTCTTCTTGAAGCAGTGGAGGAGAGCGAAGTGGTTTGATCAGAATCTCCTGTGTTGTTAACTCTAGTTCATGAGATCTCCTTTCAACATCCTGAACTTGTACTCGTACAATGCGGCACCTTTTATTTTGTATCTCATTAGAAGCAAACGTGTGCAGAAAGAACCGAAATAGTTTCGAGTTCAAGCCCTCGGCCAGTTTTCTGTCGATAAACGAAATTTCTGCACCTGTGTTTAGAAGTACCGGAACCTTGCGGTGATCGCCTGTCCTGCTATCCATAACCATGACTTCTCCTATGGGGAGGAGTGTCGTTGAAGACTGCTGAATTTCCTGTGCTGCTTGGACTTTGAGAATGAGTGATTAGTCTTCCTCCATCTGCTCTTTTTCGGCCACCACGTAGACTTTCTGAGTCCTCTTGACTTGCTTCTTCACCTCGTTGTCCGTTCGTATCGCATCTACAACTTGTTCCTTCATTTCTTGGGCGTTGTTTGATGTCGACGTGGTCTTAAAGCAACGTGATGAGTGGTGAGGTCCTCCGCATCGGAAACAATCACGTTTGCATTCAGATGTATTGTGCTGTGATGATGCGCAAAGTTGGCAAAGGCGTTGGTCTCGTAGGTACTTCGCCCTTTCTCTCGAGGTCTTCTATGTATCGCAACGAGATAACCTGTGCACGCCTTCGCAGAACATGCAGATGCTCACCTGGAGATCGGCCTGCTTCTGGAACTCTTTGGCAAACGTTGTCTGTGACGTGGTCACTGGTTCACCGATGTAAAGGCTCATCATCTCTTCCTCGGACAAGACGTCCTCAATCATGTTTTACAGCGTTTCCATTGTGGATGAAGTAGTCGAGGGAAATGTACGTCTCCTCGCCAGTACTCTCCTCTGAATATGTGTAGGAAACTTGCTCATCACTTTCTTGACCATAACTTGACTGTCTACGTGTTCTCCCTTTTGCTTTAGTTGCAGGACTGTTACTTGCACTTGTTCGAAGAGCGTACGTTGGTTCTTGCAGAATCCACTTCGTAACTAACTTGTAATGGTCAAGTTTATCGGTGAGTTTCCGGATCAGTTCCTCTGGATTGCCGTACCGTGCGTGAAGGAACTTTATTGCTTGGGAGTAGTTTTAAAGGGTAACTTGGAATTTCTTCAAGGACTCCTTAGCCACCCCCTCGAGAGCGTTGTGTAAATAGTTGAACTTGAACAGCTCGGTAATCCCCTCGAGTGAACGCTAACGTTGAACAGCTCCCAAAAGTCATCAAAGTCCCAAATGTCACCCGTGAATTTGACAATAGGGAGCGGTGGAAGTTCGACTTGTAGTGTTCTTGTTTATGTGGTACGTTGACGGGGTAGCTGTTCGTTGAGGTGCCTGGTGTGATCACAATGCTTCGTAGGATTTCAAGCGCTTATATTAGCTTGTAATAGCGCAACGTAGTCCAACGCAGAAACGAGGGATTCTTCTGCACGAATCACATATTGCTCTATTTCACTTGGGTCCACCTTTTCTTCCTTCTCCGCTAACAGAGACAAGTCTCGCAGCGCCCTGCCCACTTGGCACTTTATTGATTCGATTGTTACTACCGCTCCTAGGCGACACTTGCCTAAGACGACGTTTCTGGAGTGGTCTTCAATGATAACTGGCAATGCATCGAGCTGTTGCTCTTTGAAGCGCGCCAAAACTTGCTCTAGTTTATTGCAGAAGCGCATTATAAGGCCCCTACCTGTTGCTAGCTCGCTAACCATTTCGACTTACAATATCACTCCCACTAAGCACTTGTATTCCTAAACTTGTTGCGAAATTCTCGAAAAATTTCTCACTGGATTTCAGTAGGTTGAACTTGGTTCTCACTGGATTACAAATAGGTTGAACTTAAGCCTCACTGGATTTCAGTTTCAACTCAGGCTTGACTTGTATGGTGACAAAGGAGAAAAAAAATCCCAATAATTTCGGTTGCGGGAGATACATACTTCGATTGAAAAAAATATAAGGGAATTGCTGATGATTTATTGTCAAATGACCTGGAATTGCGTGCAGTACGGCGGTCCGCAATGTGTTCACTGACCTGGGTTCGCTGTGGACTTGGCTTCGATGCACCATGTAGTGAGCTCCTGCCACGCGGGACTTGTATGTTGGATCGCGAGCACAGCGTCGTAACAGCTTTTATATTTACCTCAAGCTTGGGTAACTATACAAAAGACTACTCAATGTTAGGAGACAATGTAACGTACAAAGATCTGAGAAATGGTGTCATTATCGTAGATCAATCATAGTGGTCGCGGATGACGAGATCAAAGCCGCGACACTCAGTCTTCAGGGCTATCAATGAAGATCGCGGTTCTTCGTCGTCCAGGATAAAATTTGTGCCATGAAATCAGGTACTGTACATTAGCTCAGAAGGCAGGACTGTACAAATTCCCGTGCTCCTCAATGAAGCTCGGTTTATGGTTTCCAGAAACATCTCATATTTAACATCACTGTGTTGGCGGTGCAGAGGGAGGTTTTATCCAATATCGCTGAGAAAATAAAAAAAAACAGAACGATTCTTATTGCTTTCATAGCCTACGCAGTATTTCTCATTCACTCAAGGAGTGGTGATCACTATTCCCAACTGGTGCGAAAGTGTGAGTGCGGCTGCTCAAGGAGTGGTGATCACTATTCCCAACTGGTGCGAAAGTGTGAGTGCGGCTGCATTAGAAAAAAAACTATCCTACTATGTATAAATAATCAGCTGAGTATGTCTGTGTGTGTGGTCCGTTTGTTTGTCACGAAATTCATAGCGCCCATCGCAGTAGCAGTGAGACATTGATTGAAAGAAGTGACGTAGGGGGAGTGATGGGACAATTTTGGTGGGTGATTGGAAGCGATATCGGCAGATAAGATTCAGTAGGAGGCGTTAGAAGGGGAAAGTCATCATGTTCATAACACGGGTGACAGCATCAGGGGCGTTGATTTCAAGCTATGATGTAGGGCATGTGATGGAAACATTTGTGAGTGACAGTAAGTGCTATTGATTGATAAGATTCGACAAGAGGCGTTAAAAAGGAATGGTCACCATATTCCTAACGCCTGACAGTATCAGCCAGGCGTTCCAAGACATGATATATGGTACGAGCCAAGAAGATCATTACTGGTTACTGGGTCACACATACTATAAGCTGCTGATAAGATTCGATAAGGGGTGCTAGACGGAAGAGGTTCACATCGCGGGTGACAACATCAGCCAGGCGTTGATTCCAAGATATGATATAGGGTACGGTACATAAACACCAATGGTGGATGATAACAAGAGTTGGCAGCTGATAGGGGCTGACAAGAGACGCAGGGTGGTCGCCGGTTCTCAAGGTGGTGGAGCTTTCAAAGTGCTAAAATTACAAGGACTCTGTGACAAAGGCACTGATGACGGGTGACAAGTAATTTTATCAATTAATAAGAGTATAGAAACATCTTCACTACGTTTCTTACCGCTATAAGGAAAAGTAATTGAAGGCTCAGCGTGTGTGCTCTTTCTTTCAATGTAAATAGAATCAAAAACAATCTAGGAAAGGATCTATGTGCTCTTAGATAGATACAGTGATGTTGAGCGGGGGGAGGGAGGGGGGGGGGGTAAAATTGCGCGTCTGAAACGGCAAAACGGAGAAATTTTCCTAATGAAAAAAATTTATTCATTCTGATGACGTCTTGGGGATATAGGTAGAGGTCGCGACCCTGCAACACTTACTTTGACATGTACAAAACAATATGATATGTTCCTTTTTGGTGGCGCATGATTCCACAACTATGCCTCTTCCGGAGGTAATAAAGTGCTGTATGTTACACTGATCCTCCGGACTGATTCAACTTTAACCCAGTCTGATATCGCGGCTGCAGTGATTAATGATATCATGCAGTCGTATCACAGTTGAAAGTCAGCAATCAGCGAGATTGACCAGGAGGGATTGATGATTACTGATGTTGAGCTATGATCAGGAGGAGCACTTAGCGGCAGCCGGGTGATCCGACTGGTGATCATTAAGTAGAATAAGAGCGAGGGCATTGTCTAATGACTAGAATGTTCAACCGGTAACTATGGTTAGCGCACATATCAGGAAAGGACCTGGTAATTTGAGGCGCAGTGCGGGCCAAAATTGAGGCAGGGATGGCCGACTGGTTGACAGTGTAGGATCATGTGTGCGCTCTGAGCGACGAGTTCGATCCCTGCTGCGGCATAGACTATGTCTTGCAAAAATGGTGACTATACCAGCGTCAGACCTAAGCTGACAGGCCGGTTGATGTAGAACTCCGTCTTAACAGCCATGTGTGAAAGTCGCAAAGGTATCAGTGTTAATGCTGTGACATCACCCAGAAGTGACGCGCAGAACCCTTGCCCGAGTTCTAGTTAAGTACGATAGGGCTAGCGAGAGGTGAAGACCTCGGCCGAAGAAGCTAGTCCGAATTAGGACCCTGAACGTAGGGTCCCTTACCTCGAGGGAAATCTCGAGAGGTTGCCGACCTCATGAGACACGGGAATATCGAAGCCATATGTCTTCAGTAACCGCGATGGAAAGGAAGAAGGCCCGCGAGTTGCATTAATGGTCAAATCCCTTTGCAACAGGAGAGACAAGAAACGTATTGACGTGGCCAAAGAGGTAGCAGACTCTCTCAAGGGCTACGTTTCCTCTGAACAAAGTCAGTGATCGAATCATGGCTCTGAGAACAGACACCAAGAAGAGGTACTGGACAATAGTGACCCTGTACGCACCGCAATCCGGTTGCATCGAGCTGGATAGGGATAGCTTCTACCTGATCACGGATTAGACCATAAGGTCGATTTCAGAGGGTGACCATCTCACTATAGCTGGTTGCCTAAATGGCCGTGTGGGAAGTGACAGAATGGGTCTGGAGAGGATGCATGGAGGCCGTGGATTAGGAGCAAGGAACGCTGAGGAACAGCGGATCCTTGACCTAGCCACAAGCGTTCTGTACAATTTTCTTCGCGAAAAGAAAGACCCTACAGTAGCGGAGGGAGACAAGCGGAAAACGATCATGTACTAGTGAGAAATTCGTCGACCTCAAAATAAGTAAAGGACATTAAGGTAGTTCCCGGCGAAGAACTGGGTTTTCAGCAGCCTTTCCTGGCCGCCAAGCTGAGCGGTGAATTCAGTGGTGGAACATGCATAGATAGAAAAGGGTATTTCGGTCGAAAAAAACTGGTGGTGTCATAGCGGTAGCAAAATCCCTCGAGGACTGCGTCTCCTCTGTGAACAGGATCAGTCATCGGATCATGGAGTGAGACTGGACAGGAAGGAGGGTATTAGACACATTAGAGGCCTTCGATGCTCTACGACTGCAAATGCTCGCTCATTTTTAAGAACCATGGCAGCTCGACTCGGCTGAAATGAGAATGCTGAGAGGAGCTGTTGCTGGTCACTTCTGGACAGAGTCAGGAACGAAGATGTCAGCCTACAGAAGCGGCTCCAATCCATGTGAAGGCACGAGAACAGCGATTGCGATGGTAATGGCACCTACTGAAGAGGACCACTCGATAAGGGAATGATTGGACTTCAATGTTCCGGGCAAGCGAGGAGCTTCAAAGAAAAGATGGAGGCACGTCACCAAGAAGAACCACACTGAAGTGAATGCCACGGCAGAACATGCAGTGGATCGGAACAGCGGTGACGTCTAACAACAAAGGCCTGTACTGCGACGGCGCGGGACTGACGCTGGAGAAGAAGAGTGCGTGCCAATGTTCCTTCAATATCTGGACAGCTTAAATCGCCCTTGCGCGTGGCCGAGACTCCTCCAGCAGAGGGGTCACCTACACTCTGAGCAGCTAGGACTCCAGGACTTCTCTGGACTACAATTAGTCTGCAGTCAGTTTGAAAGGAAGAGAGCACACAGGAAATAAGTCACACGGAAGGTGGGAACGAGTTTAGAGGAAACAACGTTGTAATAAAGACACTTGCGTAAGAACACTGCTACTCCACCGCTCTTCCTCCGCGCACGATTGCATCGAACGATTTCATAAAATTCGCGAGTCTAGTCCACTAACGAGACGAGGTCCTTCGCCTGCTCCAGCCACGTCCCTGTGATTAACGCAATACAAAGGGAAAATCTGATAATTCTGATAAAATGAATTTTGACAGCAGCTGCATTTTTAGCAACGATCGCACATTAATCAAGATGAAAGAAAGTATTTGTCGCATCTAAAGCCTTATGAGTGGACAAGCTTTGTAATGATGCAATGTAAGCTGATGTTTCACTGGGAAGAACACGATGAAGAGAAGAAACCTGGTTGGACCGTCGCTGGAGATTGATATAAAAGCACTTCTCCGCATTCATGATTAAGAGAGCGACCCTTTTCACTGGAAGCCTCGCATGCGAAATTGACCACGACTGTCGAGGATCAAATGGAGTATCGATTACTGGCATGTTGCGGATCGATCGACACGAGAAGCAGACACATGCAAAGGTAATTGAGGGAAGACATCAGACCATCACAGGGGAGCATAAGGGAAGCAGAAAATGTCGCAAGCTACAAGGGTGAGCGCCAAAAACGTTGTGTTCGGGTAACAAAGCAGCGATGGTAGGAGTTCGATAGTAGATAGGCAGTTCAGGTTGTGACCAGGCGCCGCCTCACGCCGGCTGTCAGTGTTGATACAGTGGCATCGAGCGACCCCCTCCCCTTTTTTTGAGGAATAGTTCGCGATTTTTTACAATTCACTTCAATGTTTTCACATTCGCTCCTCAAACATCAGTGAAACTCATAGACCTGCGCTCTATACACTGAAGCACTGAGCTGTGCCTCTCTGGCCACCCCACTTTTTCGACTTTTTGCAGAATTATGGTCTTCGATTTTTTCGTCTATGGCTGCAACCAAGGCTACGCCCAGTATTCGCCCAGTATTGGAAGCCCCGCCCACGATGATGCTCCCCTCACTTTTGAAAAACGTTCCAGGGGGGCTATATTCCCAACTGGCAGGTCGAAAAAACAAACCGGGCAAGGTTTGTGGCCAGTGGGTCCTTGACGTGCTAACTGAGATATAGGACCCTATGAGGTGGGGTCATTTTTTAGAAGTGGGCAAGGTTTCTGCGAAGTACTCGAAGCTTCTCACCGGGGATGGAGCTCCTCACTATAGCCTGAAAAGGCCAAAAAAATCAAAAGGTAAATGTTTTGTAGGAATACAAAAAAGCGTGTCTGACTAAGGGTCTGAGCTCAATGTTTCGGTGTCTGAATGCGTGTTCATGAGCTTACTTGTGTGAAGAACGGGTGTGTAAACGATAGCGTTGGAAAAAAGCTACAAAAATTGAGAATTTGCCAAGTAGTTCCCTAAGGGGCGGGGAGCGGAGTCGCCTGTGTGTCGAAACATTTATCAGTTGGAATGCATGTGCGAAAATACCAAAACTAAACAAGTCACAGAGAGGTATAAAATGAACTTTGAAAGATGGTAACAACGCTCAAAAGTGGGCGTGGCTGTTGGGGCTGAGCTTGCGGTGGTGCTTAGCGTGATCTGGTTGTTAAATGTTCCTTGTAAAAAGTGTTGTGAATTCGACTTGAAAAGTGGTTCGAGAAGTGGTGAATTTATAACAGAGGTGGTGACTTCAGTTCAGAAAGTGACATCGGTTTAGATGCGATAAATTCGGTCAGCTTTCGTCTCTTCGCAGCCATAAAATTGACTCCTGAATAGATTTGGCATAATACTCGTTGGATCTTGTTTGTTTTATGTACTATACACTTGTTTTATGTACTATACATGGCGTGCTATGTAATCTCTCAAAATTCTCGCCTGATCCCCTCCCAATGAGGTATACCTTGGTGCTGTTGAAGGACCTACTAAGCTGGTATCTGGAGTCGCTCCGAACTCTCGCGACTTGCAGTGTTGGCGGGCCACTGCTCTTCACAGCCAAGGCTTCCACCTACCCCCCCCCCTCCCCCTTTTTAGCACTCTTCACTTTTTGTTCTATTTCCATGTTCTGTCGATCACCAAGCTATATAATCAGTTTTGTTCTGTTTGTGTTCCTAACCGATAATAAATCATAATCATAATCTATAATCTTTCTTCTCATCCTGATGTAATGCGCTGTTTTTGGTTATAGCTTCCGCATATCGTACTACTTTGGAGAAAGTTTGTAGAAAATAACGGAATGTCTTTCTCGATGCGCTCATTCATTTTCGTCGTTGAAGGAATCTTCTCATCGTCGCGTTCGTTCTCGGAGTCATGGTCGATTTATGTGGAATGGTAGATCAAGTGATACTTCTTCTCAACATAATCCTGTGGAACCTGCATTCCCTCATTCTTTTCCTCCCTTACCTGAGTGAGTCGTGCTGTTGTACTCCTTTCACGTTTCACATCAATTTTGTTCCTATCTATTAGAATGAAAAAGCCTTTTCTCCATACATCTACACTGTTTACTTTATCACAAATAAGAATTGTGTTGTAGAATGACTGCAATTTTTTCTAACGCTTTGATTTGCAATTTGCCCAGAACTTTGCGGATACTTTAGAATAACGGTCGTGCGCGCATTTTGAGTGCAGTTGGGTGATCCAAATTCCTGTCCTCTTCAAGCAAGTGTTCTCATGAGGATCAAGGGCATCGCTGAACAAAATTGAGCCGTCTGTACAATCCATGCTCCCCGTGGTAAAGTCTCTGAAGGCCCACCCCAGCCTAATGAAAACGATGTTGAAATTTAACAATGAGGTCGTGCAGTTGTTTCCGCTGCAGTTGCATCGCATGTTAAAAATGGAGCGCTTTATAATGCATAGGTTTCCCATTAAGCTTTCACACCTCTTCGAAGGGACATAACATAATTTGAAAACAACTCTTCGCAACCCTGGTACCGCGGCTTCTCCCCGAATTCGAAGGAAAATCTCTTATATTTGCATGTCTTCAACCTTGCGCCATGCAAGCATAACCTAGAGCAAAATGGTTACCAAACTTGGAAGTTAGAAGATAATCTTTCAAAGGTCACGAATTACGTGCTGTTGTCTGTAATTTCAAAAAAATTTGCCGTTGAAGATTTTCACTGGATTATTTTATTGACTGCAGTTCAAATTATGCATAACACCTCTTCTCTCACGTGCCAGAATGATCAGAGTTGTTTTTCGCCACAACTAGCGACTTTTCAGTCATTTAGCAAAGGATCTGACAGTATTTTCATTGAACGACTCGCCACCACCAGCATATCTACTACTTGGGAGGAAAACCTTACACCCTCTGAATTCGGAGAACACATTTTCGACATCGGTTGGAAAAGGTATACCGCTAAAATATATGCGATACCGATACCATCGCTGCAATTGCATATCGATTTGAAATTGACGGTCGCCAGCCGGGAAGAAGACCAAAAAAAGCTGACAGGACACCTTAAGTGCGAACATGAAAATAGTCATCCCTCGTAAAGAAGATGCAGTAGATCGGGTGAAGTGGCGATTGTCAATCCGAAGAACGGACCCTGCACTAGCGGGACAATGGAAAGCGATGATGACAATAGGATGATTAGGGTGAAGAAGAAGAAGAATCTCTTGCCGCTAAAAGACAGGAAATGAATTAAAGAGGTGATATTCGGACTGCTGTATGAACTATATCTTAAATGTAATGAAACGTACCAACCTATTAGTACTATGCTTCCTCAATGATCTTTTGCCCGAGAGGCCTCGAAACCTACCATTTTGTTTCTAGAGGTGATTAATTAATAATCTTTGGGCGTTTTCAGTTTTTGATGATGTCGGGACCTTCTTTTCTGTATAGCCACCGGTTGGATGATGGCATTTTATCGTAGACTATCCATTCTCATTGCAAGCCACAATCCGCTCAAGAAACCCAAAAAATGGGCTGATGACAGCAACTCTTTCGGCTCGCGGTCAGTGCATGCGGAACATACATGTCAAGCTGCTTGCGCTTCCTAATTTGCTTCAAATGGCGAACGATTCAGTGTGATAGAAGTTTAGCTTGGCAATATCTGGCAAGTTTTTGCGGATCAGCTTCGACTGACGCATTCAATAAGTGTTGGTAGACGGCTGCCATGTGGTTCGTCTTCGTGGCTGGTGTTGCCAGCTCGAAATGTTCGGAGGCGTTGTACTGTGGGCTCGTTGACCCTCACTGGCCCCATACATCGTTAATCTTTCGGGAGATTTGCGCTGCAGTCCGTCCCAGTTTCAACTCATTGAAGTGAATTGGACGAAAATCGCGATGAGACAACTGAACATAGAAACCAAATTATTTTTTAAGCGTTTCTGAAAATTCACGCGTTGATTTGGAAAGCGCATAGAAAAAGCTTTCAAGCATTGTACAATACTTGGTGAGAAAGTCTTAGTCTACTGAAAGAAAAGTGTTGAAACTAGTGAGACAAAGATACCTGCATTTCTTCTGCATCAATCTAATACAATTCACTAACCAGGAGAGGTCAGCCTGGCTACTTGCAATCTAATGCACATCGCACGCCATGTACTCGAGACTATCTTCAAAATTTGCAGAACATTCTCTGAGCGGAGTTATGAAGTTTTTTCTCCACAGTTTTTTTTTCCTTCAAGGCGCGCTATCGCCGGAACGTTGACACCTGTAGCGCGACATACAACGTTTCATACAAAAAATATATCATATTCGTGCTCAGAGGGTCAAATAACCACTAGCGACGGACCTCTCTAGCGAAATCTGAGGTTCTGACTCAACTTCGAAAAAGTGGAGTTCAGGTTACTTATGGCTAACAGGTAGCCAATAGCTATTCTGCGACTAGCCTAATGGTGATGGTTGGTCTTCGAGCTGAAATAAATCTTTAGATATGTCTTTATGCAAAGAACAATACCTGGCTTACGTATTCGTGCCTCTGCATCATTTTCCCGATAACCAGAAGAAATTCCATCCTGAATCCATTCATCGATGTTAGGTGAGCTCCTGTCTGCAGCGAATTACCCATGGAGTAGCCCACATTTTTCAAGTTAGGTCGAAATATCAGATTTGGCTAGAAACCTGTTTTCAGAGTCAATTAGACCCGCTGAACACGAATATCATACTAACTCATTGTTAAAACCCTTTCCACATTTGTTACGAGGGAGACGAGCAAGCGCTCTTTCAGGCCACAATGGTTCTACACTTTCGAAAAAGAAAACTGGTCGCAGGTTGCCTTGCAGGCTAGTGCAGGCGCAAGCAGAGATTTTAGTAGCTTTGTAGGCCATGTTTTTGAAAAATGCAAAAGTGGGACGAGCCCACATGAACCGGTCCTACGTCCTTTCCTCTGATGAACCTGCTTGCTACCTGTTGCTCCCTACTGCCACGTTTTACAATGACTCTCCACATATGCAATTACCCTTCCACCAGGGCACGCCATCGCGTTGTGATCAATTTCTGCTGAGTACGTCCCCCTCCCAGGGGTCTCGATACGACCCCCTGCTCCCTTGTCTGCTGCTAATCTGGTAGCAGCGGACACCACCAAAAAAATGGAAGATATGCAAAAATGAGTACAAAAAATGACGCGCATCAAGGATAAATATGAGAAACACTATGGAAATGAGCCATAATAAATCATAAAGGAATTAAGAAAAGTAATAAATTCTAAAAGAGTATGAAAAGACACAAGGAAAGAGAAAAAATGCGGGAAAATGCGAGTGACAGAACTTGAATATCTGTTGTTCGCGGTCATGCAAAGATACAGTTAGAGTTAGAGCGAGCTTAGGTTTTGGAGCGAGGTATTGCACGACCCAGAGCCTGTTTCAAGTCAAACAGTCGAAAAGTACCCCTCACTTGAACACCCCTAACTTCTTTGAGAGTGGAGCTTTTGTAGAGGGGAAATTAAGACTGTGGAGCACTAGGTTCGCACTTGTTAAGTGAGTTCGAACGATTTTAAAAAAATTCCCTTTCAAGAAATTTTATCCGTTGTGATCCGGCAATGATCATTGGTGGTCATTTACAAGTCGCTAGGCTTTGAACAGCCATAAGAAGCTCCATACAGGGCCATTTATAAAAAGTAAAACAGTGCCGGAATCTCAATAAGCCTACTACTATCCTGCAAAATTTTCGTTATCCTTGGGCCTGCTATTCGAAAAAAATTTTGTTGTGATCCAACGTGATCTGCCGGACGACACGAAAAACTCACTCATCTGACGCCATACCACTTCCGAAGACTTCGGTATGCTTCTGAAACACATGTTTTCGCAATGGATAGCAGGAAATAATTTATTAGGTGCGACTGGCATCACTTCTGTAATGCGCCATGCATAGCGCTTCCACGCAGAGGTATAGGGAAGGTGCAACTTCTAGAAAGGGCTTCCTCCGTGAAAGTAAATTATTTCCGCTATCAAAAAGGTCCGGAAGTATTTGCATCTGCTTACTAATTCATGACGTCGTTGTGGGCGGCCATGGCGTTTCCTGTCATCGCCCGTTCCCCTTTTCTGCGCTGGCGGGTTGCGTCTGTCTTGTGTGTGCATCTTCAGGGGTTCTTCACATGAATAAGTCTTTCATCATTAGAGCTGAACGGCATCTGGGTATCGCTGCACCCTCACGTCAGGAAGGGCCCTGCGCTTACGACCCCCCCCCTCGATCCCTCGAGGTCAAATACGACCCGGTTCTACCAAAAGAACAATTTGGAGAGGTGGGGTCAAGGTCGGGATGGGTAGGACATGTGACAAAATGTAAAGAGCAATCGAGTGGGCGGGGCATGCTTTGAAAGTTAGCGATCTAACTGAAAAAATTCATAATTCGGCTCGAGAGCAGTCCCGAGATGGAGGAAAAGTGGATTATGGTTGGCAAAGGGTTGACCCATCAAATGGAGGAGACACATCCGAAATGGGCGGAGCGTGCTGGAAATGGGCAGTGCTTCCAGTCTCACTGAAAAAATTCATAATGCAGCTACAGAGCAGCTTCGAGATAGGGAAAAAGTGACAGGGTTAGCAAGGGGTTGACCCATCAAATGGAGGACGTACACTCGGAATGGTTGGGGCGTATTCGAGATGGGCGGTGTTTCCCACAAATGTCGCCACTCGGTCCCCGAGAGAGTTTAGAGATTGCAAGACAAGTCCATGGCGAAGACAAACATCTGGGCAGAGTTCATCATATCTGAGATGTGCTGTATCCCGCCCACGGTGGAAGGGGCGTGACCTCAAAGGTAAGGTATTAATTTAAAAAAAACGGAGTTGGGTCCTAGAGCACTACAGACTACGCAAAAAGTTGACTATGGTCTCAAGTGGTCCCCGCTGAGAAATGCAAGGCACATCCGTTGTGGGTGGGGCGTGCATCGAGGTGGGCGGAGCGAAATTTGGAAATCCGCAAAACGTTTCCTACGTTTCCACATCACTCCAGGACCGGGAAAAAGTGTACGAATGTCAGCGATGGGTCACCGGTTGAGAAATGCGAGGCACATCCGTTGTAGGTGGAGTGTGCATGGGTGTTCGGAGCCAGACTAAAAATTTCGCAAAATGGTTCCAGAGCACTCCAGCCATAGGAAAAAGTGGACTAATGTCAGCGGTGGGTCCCTGTTGAGAAATACGAGGCACATCCGTTGTGGGTGGAACGTGCATCGAGGAGGGCGCAGCCAAACGAAAAAGACTGGAACGTTCCCAGAGCAGTCCAGAAAAGGTGAGCAGTGTGGACAAAGCAGATGTCGAAGTGAGAGGGGCAAAAGTCAAAAATTCAGGAGTTGCTTGCAACTCAGCATATGCGCCGGGGACATGTGCACTGGAGGTCACAAGGGGCTGGTGGATGAAGTGGGGGCAGATATCCTCAAAAGGGGTGGGACGCTCTGGCGGGACGTGCTTGCTACGAGGTTTTATATTTCGGACCTGATGACTTCAGGGATTGCGAGAAGCTCGCCGGCTTAGGCCGGCGCGCCCCCTCTGTGATACGGCCCGGTCTTTCGAAGCGGGCGTGGCTTCGTCTACCCTACCTGCTTTCGTACGTTCGAATGCACGACTGATACCCGGCTCTCTCTCATCTCTGCTCTTCATCAATGCTCCTTACCATAATGTCATGCACAGTAATAACTTGAAAATAGCAGGTATGATGTTATTGTTCAAGGAGCGTTGGTTATCTGTTCAGGTAAAAGAAAAGCCGCATATCAGTTGGGTATACAAACAAAGAAGGCGAGCGCGGCAAAGCCGCGCCCGCCCGGCGAAGCCGGGCCGTATCACAGAAGGAGGCGCGCCGGCGTCACTCGGTGAGCCGACGGGTAAGTAAGAATCCGTCTACACTTTTCTTTACATTTGCTAACAGGAAAGGTGAAGGATTCAGTCTGGGCGTTTGCAATGTGACGTGCACCAACGTGCGCGTTTTGGGTCGGTTACCTCCAATCTTCCTTGTGAATTAACGAAACGATTTTCTGAGTTCTGAGCGGAGTTATGAATGATCCTTCGCCGCGTCGTTGTTGTATTAGGTCATCCCATTCAAACGTGCCGCTACATGTAGAGAAATGGCAGAAAAGCAAAGGGGATAGAGCAGCGGGCTACTATACCATTTGAAAGCTAGTACCTTAAGCTGTGTGTCTGTGAAATTTGGCGAACCTAGCCACAGAAGAATTTCCCGAGAAATTGAAAAGAAGCCTGAGTGGTGAAAATCGGCACAGGTTTTTCAAATCAGACGTCATAAGAGGAAAGTGCGCTGCTCAAATTTGACCTGCGCCGGACCATAGTTGTGTGTAAGGGTGTTCTCGAAACACACGGTGGAAGATTTGGTTCAGGAGCCCGTACAAGGAAGAAAGAAAAAAATTTGTTGTCGTGGATGATCCCATAATATTCATCTTGCACAAGAAAAACGGTGGATGAAGTCAGGCACTGAATATCTGATCACAGAGTCTGCGACCTTTGTCGGTTTCCCCGCGAGACTGACATCCCTGCTGCAATTACTGTACGTGTTATGACCGATAAATGAGGATGGTCAAGGGGGTGTGCGCATGGGTACCCAATTTTCTAATAGAAGACGAACGCAGTACCAATTCTATATCTCTAGCAGTAATATTCTCAGCATGAGATGTCACTCACAACTGTGAAAACGCACCCAGACCTTAGATGAAATATGGGTGTCTCGGACCTCCGAGCCGAAACTCACAATCGTCAATTTTGTATGGATGCAGATGAGAAGCAGCCCGAGTTCTATCATGAAGAGTTACTTTGCGCAAGTGGATGATCATCATAGCAAAGGATTCCCACACTGTGGCTCTCAAGCGGCTCTATACAGAGAACAAATCCGTCACTGTCGGTGCGTATTACCTGTTCCTCGGCATTCAGATCGACAAATGGATGCTACCACACAACTACAAGAAGGCCACCGTCGCTCGTCATAGTACCAGACCCCGAGTAACTGTATTGTAGATCAGTGCTGGGACGAATGTTTTGTCATTTGCAGAAATTGGCAATAACAGCAATTTACCCACACTTGTTGAAAAATCGAAGGTGCCAGAGGTCCAAAGGCCCTCGGGGCACTGGGAGCGGGTCATTGGTGAAGGAGAAATTTATTCATTCTGAAGCTAAAATATCACTTTTCTATCTATTCTCCTCTTTGTTTTATTAAAATGAAACCGGCGGCACGTTTGAATGGGATGACCTAATACATGCTGTCGCCTGGAAGCGTAGAGATGCCCTCACATGATTGAGGACAGGATATCTCAACGTGGCAAGAGGAGCGCAATCGGTAGCGAGACGGTCTCATAGACAAACGATCGTGGAATCTCACCGTGTACCTGTTCCATTTTGTATTTGTTGGTATGAGTTCACCTTTCTCGAAATGTAAGAGCGCCCACGCCTCCCAGAGCCTTTTACTCCATCTTCGCCGGTCTGGCTGTTCTATTGGGCAAATCGTGATTGAAGCGCTGCCACCGACGCTGGATACAGCACGCGTACAGATTATCTCTAACCAGTCGGATAACACGGCTACCGCCGGGTGCTCCTCTTTCTGTTTCACGCCCGGCTTCGCCGATTTCTCTCATCAAAATGTAGGAGAATGAATTAAAAACAGCTCAGCATCAGTAATTATTTACCAACATCTGGTCCCTCTTGCTTACCACAGACTTTCAATCGTGGGAAGGCTTCACTATTTTATTAAGGACCGCAGTTGCAACATAGAGTGGGCAAAGATGAATTAGTTCGGATGAGTTCTTAACACCTGGAAGAGGCATAACAGCAGAGTCACGGGTAGCATTGAAAAGGAGAACTTCACATTGTTCGTACATGTCAAAGTGGGTGTCGCCCGAAGAGCTTGAACGCTCCCACCGACAGGACGTCTCCACTCCCAATTGTTGGGCTCCCTCCTTATTTTGCTTCACTTGCGACCGCCGCCCCCTAACAAATCACAATCAGGCAGATTTCCGAAAATTTTTCTCGGAGATCTGCCTGTTTTGTGATTTGAAAATTTTTTTGATTGGTGAATTTCTCTGTTTTTCCGTTTCAGCGCTCTATATACCCCCCCCCTGCTCTACACCATTGCATGCATTTAAAAGCAAGTACTTTAATGGACGACCTTGATTCTGTTGCTATCAAGGGAAAGAGTTCAACTCTGAGCTTCTAATACTCGGCATTATAGCAGTGAAAAGTGATGAACATGCACCGCAGATGTTGTGTTATCGATTTTTATCGACTGATAGATTACCTGTCACCCGTCATCAATGTCCTCATCACTAATCTATGATTTCGTAGCGTTAACCACTTGAACAACGGCGACGACGACTGCAGCATCCCATATCAGCCCCTATCAGTAGCTATCGCTGCCAGTCACCCACCGTTGATGTTCCCATCTCACCCTCTATATCACTTGCTGAGACGTATCCCTCACTGATGTTGTGACCTGCGCTGTGGATACGATGACCTCACCTTTCTTGCGCCCCTCATCGAATCTTATCAGTAGCTCCTTGTCACCCACCAATCGCCAATGATGTTCTTGGCCTATATCCTATATCATATCTTGGAATCAAGAGCTAACTGATGCTGTCACCCGCATTATAAATATGGTAACCATTTCATTCTGAAGCCCTTCATCGAATTTTATCAGCAGCTTACAGTTTATGTGACCCACTAATGATGTTCTTAGCCCATACCCCAGGTCATATCCTATACAGGAATCAAGAGCTAGCTGATACTGTCACCCGCGTTATGGATATGGTGACTTTCCCCTTCTAGCGGATCTTTTATCAACTGATATCACTTTCTATCTCCCACCAGTTGTGTTTCCGCCAGACCCCCTACATCACTTCTTGGAACCAATGTCTATTTGCTAACGGGACTTGCGCTATGAATTCCGTGACAAACAGGACACACACACCTACACACACAGGCATATGTAGCGAGTTATACATAGTAGGGTAAGAACTGAATTGGCCTATGTGGGAGTCTACTTCGATGTTATTTACGTCCCCGCTTTTTCGGTTGTCACTTCAGTTTACCTCCAGCGCAAAGTAATCCTGTCAAAAACTTAAGGGAAATGGGAATAATAATGCTTATTATAACGGATGTGGATTCCTGTCTATTGCTGCTGATGATGAGTGTCAAATGAACTGGTTGAAATTTCTCAAAACTTCCCTGATACCTTAATAATCCACCTCGAAGGCTTGTCACCAGTGACAGGCTAGACCTAGCATGGCTGATGGCCGCTATTCTTGACTAAGCTACCTTTTCGAAGTTGACTCAAAATTTCAGATCCAAAGTTCCCTCCCTGAGGGCTTTTGGCCTCTGATACGAATGTCACATCCGCTTTGCGCGAGAATGTTTTTGCCGCTCTACAAACGCTGGCCCTTCGGCGGAAGCGCGCCTTCAACGGGTAACAGTAGGAGAAAAAACTCCATAACTCCGTTTAGAGAACGGTCTCGCGAACTCTGAAGAGAGATTAGAGTTAATCACGGATTCGAGTTTACTACTCCTTACCTGTAGTTGGCTTACTGTATACCGGCCCATCAAAATCGCCTCACCTCCGATGTCCATATCGTCATGGTCTCATGAGACCATATTATCATTGTAGGAGTGGTTTTGATCTCTCATAGTAAGAACTTATTCCGATCGGTTGATTGATGTTCAAATATTGTGTTGATAACGATCTCAGGTTACTAGTCACGAAAACCACAGGGCGGAAAAAGAACTGGACTCAAACTCACCACAAGCCATGTACGGTTAAGCAGCGATAAAAATACCGTGATAGACTGCTTTCAGATGGAAAATCACAAGAAAAGCAACGAAAGCGCGAGAGGATTTGATCTCCTGACGCAACAACTCAACCCCTTTTAGGCACACGGTCATGCTACCACAATCGTTGATTTCAGTTATTTATTTGACACAATAGAGTGAGCTATGCCCCACACTTCGACAACGAGCTACTTTTTTCATGAATTGCGCGTTGGACGGTACATATTTCTTCGTTGAGAAAATAATTTACGAATAAATGAATGAGCACAATCAATGTGTATCGATAAATGCAAGAGACCAGGTCACTAATCTCTAATCTTTGACACAACTCAGCTTTTATTGCCCAGTGCTCCAAATCAGGCCAGTTTTCACCAACGTTTTTAAGTTCGACCACCTGAAGAGAATATTGCATCCCCTCGGCCTGAAATGCTTGGCGGCTGTGCCATAGGCGAGAGTTGACGGCGAGCCATTTTTTAAACGACGAGCGCTTGAACGGCACAATTTTCTTCGTTGAAAGGGTGTGAAAGGCATAAAAGTAGGATCTCGTTAGTACCATCATCTTTATGGGTAACCTTGTCACCGTGAGTGTTCCGTGTGCTAATATCGACAAACTCATCGGAAGTTTCGACGACTTGCTGCTCGGCAGTGATGCTGAAGCTTTCGATGGGTGGATGGCGATGACATGACCGCTGCTATCGTTCCTTACACTGACACTGATGAAACCGATTCCGACGACAACAACGACTATTCTTCGGCTTCTGTGACGACATCCCAACTCGACGGCGGTCCCTCAAGCGGAAGCAGCAGCGGTGAATTCGCTTCCTTTGAGCACTTTCTCACACTTTCATACAACACTTTAGCGCTGCCTACACCGAGGTTTTTCGAATAAAAACCTAAACAGCCTCCAGGAGCTCCAGTTTCAATAAATACCTTCCCATTCTCTACACTGTTGCTTGCTGTTGATACAAATTGTGACGACCCCGCTCTCTTTTGCACCCCATTGTCCAGAATGCGCCACATCTCTGTGAGCCTCTTCTAGTTGACTGGATCCAATTCCATCACAAGAGGCCTAACCGACACAATTCTCCCTCTTTCTTCGAGGCAATGACATCGCTGAATATTTTTCTATTGTGCGCCTCTGTACAGCGCACATCTATTTCAGACCATTATCCAAGTGCACGCCGTTATCCACTCGTGAAATACTTCTTCGAACTTTTCAAAAGAGGTTCCTGCTTTTTTCACAACTCGACGAGCGCCATCTCGTTCCAGCAGCAATGTGTGCTCTGGCGCCGCAAACGCGGTCGGGCCGTCCTTTAGGGCCGCTGTTGGTTCTCTTGTCCTTCTAATGTTCGTTTGAGAGTCCTCAGAGCGTCGTCATACGTTCTTTCAAAGCCGTAATCCTCTATTCGCTCGTGTTTCCTCACCCCATCAGTGACGTGTACGAATTCCGTCCAGTGCATACAGCGGTCGTATGGGTGCCTCAATACTTTCTTCTATGCTTCCGCATCAAGGCAGATCATCCCTTTCATCCATGCTCTGATCTTTTCTGCGACACTCATGTCACTCTGAATGAAGATGCTCATGGCAATCCATGCTTTTCAAGGCGTTCCAAGCGGTTCTTTCGCGAATGCTCTTGGGAAGACTATGTCCTCCAGGTCTCAACAGAGCTGGAGATGCCCAGAAAGCGGCTAGAAGAATACTAACAACAGCAATAACAACAACGGTCGCTAAATCCGAGAAATGGGTGTTTGGTCATCGGAGGTTTTATGACCAGAGATCGATTTCAAGAGATCCAGACGCATCCTCACTTCGTCGGCAACGCTGCTGCCGGAAAGGCTAACAAGCTTCACAAGGTGTAGCCTGTTCTCAACTATCTAAATAACCTGTTTCAAGCCATGTACAGACCTGAGAGACTGTGTATCGACGACATTCGGTGGTGACATTCGAAGGTGTTGAGTTTCGTTCTGGCAGTACAGTGGAGCAAAACATCATCGGTTCGGAATGGTAGAGGTTTTCGCCGGAAGAGATCCAGAAAAGGCAACCGGCTGGCAGAAGCTGTAGTAGTGGAGTTGATGAACGGTTTTCTGATGCAAGGACGTTGCGTCTGTACCGATAACTGGTAGACCATTCTTCCGCTCGCTCATTCTTAAGAAGGCAAATTGTGAGAACCACCGCAAGAAATCCTGGGCATCCTTAAGATCCTTGGAGTGAAGAAACTGAGTTTATTCACTAAGAGAACCTAAAAAGAGTTCTTGTTCTAATGTGGAAGGACAGGAAAGATATGCGCATGATGTCTACCAAACACGTTACCAGTTCTACGGCAATCCTTTGGTTGTTATTGACTATAACAAGATGAACGGACTCGCGATCTTTAGCAAGCAAATTACTCCGTTCTTGAGGAACACAGCCAAGAGGATATCCTGCTGTTCTTTTATCTCGTAATCCAGACCGCCTTGATCAATGCTTGGTTTTTGTATTGCAAGAAGCTCAAGGAAATCAAAATCAATAACTTCAAAGAGTTGATTGTTGACGACTTGTACAAGGACTTTACACAGAATTACAAGAACTTTAACAACATGACCACCAGCTCAAGATCACGTAAGCGGTACCCAGTGGATGACTTTGCTCTGTTTGTTACAGCTCAATCAACTTCTGGCAGATCGAGCCAGGAGGCTGACTGAGAAGTCCAAATCAAGATGTAGTCTGTGCAACAAATTTGGTTGTTTAGATTGTTTCCAAACAACTTATCTGTTGAGATTGCATATGTATTACTTTAATGTATGCTATTATTCCATATGTGTACTATATTGAGTGAAGGTAAAAATCACAGACAAGCTTTTTATATTTGCTAGTCAATACAAGATATTTCCTATTCTCAATTAATTATTTGACCAGAAAATAAAACAGTCGCGCAAATACCGAGTGAAATAGTAATTGTCGGACAGCACAGATGGTGTCCCATAAGACATACTGGCAGTCGTCCACCACTGACGGACATCGTCGTCAACGTTTTTTTAAGTGGATATGATATTCATGTTCAGGAGGTCGCGCTACCCTAAGTGACATGTCTTTAGCTAACGTGATGATTTTGTGCAGTGCTTGATGCGTGTGCTCTTTTGCATTTTTACGGAAGTGGTCCATGTGCACTTCAAAGCTATCTTGTATAACTCTTGTCCTTGATAATGTCGTGACATAATGGTTCTGAACTGATGGAGCCATTACGAACGATTCCATGGAGAACATTTTTTTCTTCGATTTGAAAAGCGTACACAACAAACGTGCATTCCAACGAATGATTTTGCCTTGAAAATTATTCCGCAAATGAGATGACTGGAAAACGAATCCGAAGCCGCACGAAGTTGTGCACGAAAATGTGTATAGTGGGGAAGATGCTTTCATGTGAAGTGGCGTTGATTTGGCAATCATGCTGGAGATCGCGATGGGCAAAACCTCCATTCATTACTCACATAGTGTTCAGATGTCTATCCCAAAGTGGTTTCGCACCTGCTGGAGGTTTTCGGCTCTTATGACAATCTCTTCCGCCAGAACTGATCTCTGAAATCGTTTGCAATGGCTCCATTAGCTCAGAATCATTACGTCACGACATTATCAGGGACAAGAGTTATGCAGCTTTGAATGTGCACAGCGGACCACTTTCAGAAAACAATGCAAAAAGAGCACACGCACCCAAACCCTTGGCTACGCATTCGTGAGCCCGATGACGTGTCCACTCGGCCATGCTGCCACGATTGCACTACCCTGACGCCGCCAATTCGTAGTGAATGCGAATATTCTTGCCCCAAAAAGCTCCGTAACTTCTTTCTGGGAGGTCCGCAGCAGATATAGAAGACGGTTTCGTAAGCCCTGTCCAAGGAGATTTCAGCCGGTGTACATTTTATTTCAAATGGGTACTTCGACCTACCATCCTTCCCTTGTGAGCGTACTGCGCCACCGCGTAGTGATGCTAGTGCACCACTATTCCGTTGCGTGGACATAGTATTTTTGAGAGGATCTAACATCATTCAAACCGCCTTCTGCAGAGAGGTTAGAACAATTCATGTTGTATGGGCAGTGTCTGCACAAAATACAATAAGGACGGCGGTTTTTGGCCAGAAAATAACGCGGAGAATCTTTGGCAAACGCGAGGTTTCACTTCTCAATGGATATAACGCCCTCCAGACATGACATGGAATGGAGATCTGCTAGGCAAAAGGATTTCTATTCCCGATAAGCGCAACAACTTCTCTGTATCTCAATCATAGCAAAAGTTAGCACGTCGCAGATAATGACAAAAATGACGCGGGTAACTTCTGGCGAGCGTTTCACATTTCGAAGGCCATGCCTTCATTCAGACATGCCATGGGACGGAGATGTACATGGTGTTGGGAACTAGAAGGTTTGCTCTTTCTAATGCGCGCTAAACCCTTTGCTGTACGTTGACTATAGCGAAAATTCGCTTGCTGCGGATTTTGCTCTAACAGTCAGCTTTAACTTCAGGTATGAGGATCTACCCCATAGCCCACATTATCATCTAGAAAGCTCGGTAAGCTTTCCGTACACTTCCTTATGCTGTAAATAAGAACTGAAATATAGAGGCGCTAATCAATACCTCCACAAATGTGGCGGACTTTAGCTGGAGCGGTGATACTGTGGGAAGTACTGTACCATCTCCTGAGGCCGTCTTGTGGTATGACCTCACTTATTGCTGCGCTAAGCTGACCTCTCGCTGGCTGCTCAACGAAACGAGATGAATTGGATGGAATTTGTCGAGTAGTAGGAACTGATACGTGAGCATTAGTAATTTCTCTATCAGAATGAGGATAAACGTTCACCTTAAAAGGAAGCCCTGTCGAAATTTGAGAAGTTTGGCTAGGTACCCACTCATGCTTCTGCAACAGTCTTCTACTTCTTCCTGAGTGGGCTCCTTCTGATAACATTCTTCAAATCTAAAAGTAAAACCAATCAGTATTTCTGAAGGACTGCTCCGAAATGGGGTAGATGTCAGGAAATAAGCAGATGTGAGCCTGGACAGAACTATTGTGAAGTGCATCGGTGAGGAGCCATGTAGAAGCCATCCGTATGACTGATTGGGCTGACGTTAGAGCAGCAGAAACGTGTAGGGAATAGGATAAAGCAGAAGCTGTGAAGAGTGCATGCATGAAAGTGTCTTGATAGAACCCGTTGTAGTAGTAACTTGGAAGCATGCTCAGCGACGCATACTAACGAGGTGCGTTGTTGTCCTCATCCTGCTGTATAAATATCTTTTCAGATGACCTTTGAATTGGGTGGGAGCTTAGTAAGTTCAATAGAGAGAGGCTGCAAGGGAAAAGGGTGTGAAAGTTCATCCTCTCAGAACTACTTTGCCTTCGGAAGGTCGTGAGATGTGCACCCAGCAACACAAATGCCTGAAAAATTCTACAGGGTTCTTTTTTCAACGTAAGCATCTATCCTCACTTTAATATTTATCGAATTGAGAAATTACTAGTGCTCACGTATCAGTTCCCACTATGTACTAGATGGATTCCATTCCATTTATCTCTTTCCTTTGAGCACCCATTGAGAGATCAGCAGTCAGCGCAGCAATTAAGGACACATGGTTGTGCTGGGTGGTTCAGTGGAAAGTATTGCATTAAAGCAAGAACAAATATGTGAATAAGCTCTTTATTAACTGGTTAACCCACGTACTCTCTTTGTGGACGAATCCAGGATCGAATGATACCCCTACCTGGCTTGACCCCGCGTCAGGTAGGGGGCGGACCCTATGAGGGTTCGTCGTCTCAGACTGTGAGAAGACGATGAGGGATGGGATCGTCGTCAGAGACGACGATACTCCGCCGGCCACGGAGTTTACAATCATTGGTAGTTTATACAAAATAATTACATTGAACGGCGGTGATATGAAATGGCAGTAGATATGGTACTGCTAGGATGGCCGCGACGGCAGCTGGACGGCCACCATGTCGAAGGCTGATCGGTGACGAGGGCGCGGTGGCAGCTAGAAGGCGATGGGCTGGCAGGACAGTGGCGACGGAATGCTCGTAGATGGTGTGGACTGGCTTGCTGTACGGGCGGAACGCGACGTCGGAG